>CM050168.1:93570439-93695439 GCA_027410445.1 Discoglossus pictus
TATATATATATTTGACAAATTCTGACTAATAACATAATTAAGGGGACTCTGTCACGCCAAATTATTTAAAGGGGTTAAAAAAGCTGGCTACATGTTGAGTTATCCATTTTTTTCTACATTGAATCAATGCTGGGAAATCACATGTTGTTGTTACTGCATTTATATGCAAATGAGCTGCTCACATATATTAATTAGCTGCTTTGATATCCTAATTAGGATTACAGTCTCTGACTGTAGTGGCCAAAATAAAGAGCACTGTCCCACCATTATCAAGTACTCTGAGCCACACATTCGTATACAGAAACGGCACATTAGGATGCAGGAGCAGCAACATTAATTCTAAATATTTCAGATTACTGTAGAAAAAAATGCTAGCACAATGTATAGCTTTTTAATTAGTAAAAAAATATGTATAGGTGGGAATTGTATGTGTGAGACGGGCATTTACATTTTTGGAAAGTTGTTATTGCATTTCCTGAAGCAAGGAGTTTGCTTCTGGGCCCGTGAGGAAGGAGGAGTGTCCTGTAAATTTCAGTATTATCCAATTATCTTAACAAAGGCTCTCTGTCCCCACCTTCCAATTCCCTCTCTCACTCCACTGATCACCATATCACACACCCTCATTATTCTGTTCTGAGAAAGGTAAAGTAACAAACACAAAATGGATTCCTGTACAGATTCTTCAAAAATTCTGATTCCCCCGCCCCCCCCCCCCCCCCCCCCCCAAAAAAATTTAACAGCTAGCTCAATGGTAGTTTGCCCATATATTATCTCATGGTAAACTTTTCTGGTGACCAAAATGATTGGCAGAAATCATGGACACAGAACCATACAGCCCAATTCCTATGGAATGGCTCAAAAGTTCTAAAACACTACTCTGGATAAGTCAGACATAGGCCCACTGCTCACTGTATCTAGGAAGATCATTGACACCTGACTGTGGAAAGTCGAAAGACTAAAATACATAAGATTGAGGGTCCACTGTTCTTCAATGCATGGCATTTCATGGCTTGAATGTCCTTCGGCCAGGTTCAGAATGATATTCTACATCAGGGGTCTCCAAACTCGGTCCTGGAGGGCCGCACCCAGGCCTGGATTTGTGGACATCCTTGCTGCAAGCAGGTGAGACTATTGCTTCTTCAGTCATCCTGATTGACTCACCTATGCACAGAAAGGAAATCCTCAAATCCAGGTCTGGGTGCGGCCCTCCAGGAGTTTGGATACCCCTTTTCTACATAAACAATATGGCAAGCAAGAGCAAACACTTTAGAGGCTGCACCCTGAGCAAACACCATCCCAGATGATATATGATGACATTTTTGTAACTAATGTATACAAAACCACAAGTGAATATTCTCATTATCCTTTCCATTTATATGGCATTCTAATTCCTAGTAATGTTTATCCATTGGCTTCTTTCCCAGTCACATTATGTCAAGAAACTCAGCAAAAGTCCAAGAGTTTTAATGTCAATGGGTCTTCCTAATTTCTTTCTGTACTGCCATCTCAAGACATTTGTCTATCTAAATTCATTCAGTAGTGCTATTGGTCATATTTACATCAAACATCTTCCTTCCAGCTACTATTAAAGAACACTATAATGGTAAAAGAAGTCATGGCCCTTAAAGATTATAAAAATTGCATCAACCATAATGAGAGGCAGATTATATAGAATTATAAAGTATTACATTTCTTTGAAATTTCAACTGCTGGTCTTTAGGAGACAGTAATTTGGCCTTTCCCCCTCCTCCTATCTCTCAGAGTCACTATATGATGGGAAGAGCAGGAAAATATGTTTTCTATGCCCCTTTAAGTTGTATATTTGCAGTTTCCCAAATGCCTTCATTGATCTATTGCTGTAACTAGGTTTTCTTTTAAATCATGTGACCCCCTGGGATAGGGTCTTTCTGAAAATACAATACACCCAAAGGGAAATAAAAATTCAAATTTAACAGAATTGGAAAATCATCCCTGGTAACAAATTCTACTGGAAAACTATCAGTTCCTAGATCTACAATTAGATGGACAAATCCTATTAGCATTTCAAAGTAAATAGTATCAAAGTTTGTTTACAGTTTAAAAAAAAGGGATTTTAAAATAAAATGAATTTAGTGCAATGCACTTTGACCCAGATCTGATCAAAACCCATATTACACTGATCTCCCTTCAGACCTTATTCAAACAAGGCAGAACTTTGTAGTATAATGATCCAATGAACTTATAAATGTGTTTAGCAAACAACCAGTGTACTGTAGTTAGAAAAGCTCAACATGTTTGTGAAGGATGCAACAAATTAACAGCATTAGTCACAATGTCAGCCAGGAGCTTAAATACATTTTAGAGACACTACTTATAACTGAGGGCTTCCATGTGGTCTTCTTCAGTGGCTTGGAGCATAAGTAGATGTGCTCTGAGGAGAGAGGGGGGCTTGTGGTTTTATTGATGAGTAACTTCAGCAGTTAGGCCACCATTCAATTGGCCGAATCTGATATCCAGAAGTCCGTAAGTGAGCTTGCATTTAAATTTGCTATTCAATTGGTGTCTTTTTGCAGGCTTGGATAGGGTTACGACCTTGAAAAAATGTTGTTAGTCCACCTTCCAGAAGCCTTTGATCTGTCACTTTCGCAGGGCTAAAAATCGCAAATCGCTATTCAATTGCTCCAATTCCCCAAGCTCGCAAATGCTGCTCACTGCGCATGCGCCAACCCATTAGTGTTCGGGCCTCATTGCGGTGCCCGCAATGAGCAGCTTTGCTGCTAAATGTGCATGCGCAAGCCCATACATGTTCGAGCCTCGCAACCCCGGGACATTTAACATTCCGTGACCAACATCGTAAGCATGACCAACATTTGTAAGATCCACAACTATATATGTCATATATATATATATATATATATATATATATATATATATATATATATCAAGTTCAACCTTTCTAGATGCCAGCCAAAGGTCTCATTAGGGGAAAATAAAATTATTTCCCAATTCAAAAAGAATGGCAATCGGTTTGTACCCTGGATTAATATCCAATCTATTCTAGTTAACTGACATAACCCTGTAAACCATTTTTAACCAACAATATATCCAAATCCTTTTCAAGTTATATCTATTTTAAATATGTCACAACTTCCTTTGGTAGTGAGTTACCCAATCTGATAATGCTTACTCTGAAGAACTCTTTTCTTTTTTTATTGTGAAACGTTTCTCTCTGGATGGATGTAATTATATATGATAATCATATCACCTCGTAAGTGCCTTTTTTCTAGAGAAAATAAGTAAAATGTGGTTACCCACTTCTGATAACTCAGTCCCTCCATTCCAGTACTGTAGTTCCTTTTGTTGCCTTTCTCTTATTTATTTTCATTAGTACCACACCAGGAGATTACATACAGTAGCTCCAGGGGTACAATAAACACACGGATAATGTCTAAAGTACATTTGAATACAGTAAAATAAGGCAAGACAATACATTTGTAAAAATAATATTGGTAGTGAAGGTTTACAATCTAGGAGGTACTAGTGGTGAAAAAGAGATGAGGAAAGTGGCCTGCTTAACGTATAGAAGTAGAAAGAGATGTGAGAGAACCAGAATAGATTACCTTGTGTGAAGTTATTAGGGATGTTAAGGAGCTACGTTGTTATCTGTCTCTAAATTGGTGGGTTTCTAGAGAAGGTTTGAATGACTGAAGACTAAGGGAGAGTGAAACTTAGAGAATTTCAAAGATTTGCTCTTGAGAATCAGACGTGGGAGTTGGTAATAAGTGGCGCAGATCAAGGACAGTATGTGTTTGTGCGTGTAGTATTCTTGAATAGGGACACACCAGAAAGACAAATTAGTAACTGTGGCCTGGGGATGGTGTACAAATCTAAACATCTTAATGTGCCTACACAGTAAAAACCTAAACACAACCTTGGGCAGTAGCTTCATAGATCCAATAAATAATTCTGGCCCTCTCTCACACAGTAATGTGATAGTGTTCTCTCCAATGAGAAATACCACTGCAAATCTTATGTTTTTTATGGCGCTTACTTGTTAAATATATAGATATCATGGAAGAACATAGGAATTGAGGATGTGAATGAAGCTCTCACCTTTCCGAATGTCAAAGCCTTGTCTTAATAATCTCAATTCAACAAATAATTATTAATGTAATTCTGGTTAATTGATGCAGCTGAAATATAATTATCACCTTGTATAGTATGTGTCTCCACTCACCATTGTTTGGCAGTACATTTATATTTAATGAAACGTTGTCAACCTCTTATTGGAAACACATAATTTATGATTACCTAAAATAATAAATTAGCCATCATTTTCTGATCTCTGCCCTCCCTCTTCTAATTATAATGCTGCTTGTCCCCACATTAAGTAAATTGTAATCTGTGGATTGGAAAACAGTGTTTGGATTGTATTCAGTGTGAATACATAATAATGTACTTTTATTGGCTGTGTCCTGACGGGTCTTTCAACTTAATGCATTAGAGGACCCTGATGCATTAAAGGGTCAGTTTGTGCCAGATAAAAAGAATGACTTGTTAATGGCTACGGTTATTTAAAAAAAAAAAGTTTGTCCGAGCATAATTTGCCATTGGTCATTTTCACGTAATTTCACATATAAATCTTTTTCCAAGTATTGTTCTGAACCATCCATTTAAGGTTTTGTTTTTGCTTAGTAAATAAATATTTTTTTTATTTTTTATTTATTTATTTCATCATTAAACTTTAATTTGAAGAAAGAGAAAAAAACTGACAGCCCATAAAGCATGAACTGTGGTAGCCCATAACACAACATTGCCGCATTGCTATTTATTCTTCAGCAGAGTAGGGAGGGAGAAAGATTGACATTAAGGAATACTGTCTTATCAGCCTCTATGCACTGACTGTCTGCAAAATTAAAATTTCCTTCAAAATATGCTTTTGTACTCATGCTTAAAATTGTTGCTTATGTTACTTATCAATCAAGGAAACTCAGACATGCCAATATTTAGGTCTACCTCATGGACCAACAAATGTTTCACTTCCACAGATTGAAAATTGGATCGTCTGGAAGGGAAAGGAAAGATTGTTGCTTAAACGGCTAAGGACAGTTAAGTTTAACATACATATTTATTAAAAACTTGTATTTCGAAATCTGTAGCAGGAGTAGCTTCTCCCTCTAATGTATGCACCACTTACACAATTTGTGAGGGATGGACGCATGTCTCTGTGGTTAATGACCAACTAGTGTGGTTAAGTACTCTGGACTTCAAAAGCAAATCACCTTTGACTGACCAATGTTAACAGTGACTAATAGACGTTTTTTGTGTTTTATTATCTAGAGAAAAAAAAAACAATCCCATCAGTCTTAGATTACTTGTTTGTTTGGAGCCTGAGACAGAGGGCTATCCTATTGGGACATGCTTTCTATTCAATCATATTAAAAGTAGCAGTTCACATATTTCAAAATAATTTAATCTGAATGTCAATCAGAGTACTTCCCAATACTCCCAGGTAGGTGAGGAATGAAAGAAAATGTCTGCCACCGTTCAAGGAAAATTTAATTAAATAATTAATATATATATGCTAGCAACTTGCCCATCAAAAAATGACGGCAATAACATTTTAAGCCAGGCAATGCTGTCTGGCACACAATGCAAGGCTGGGGCCCCTCTGAGCACCTTTGGCCCCCATTGCGAGCCACGCACTTAGAGCATTCAGCGCTCATCGCCTGGCTTGTGTGCCTCTACCCACAATGTACTAATGCTCTTTGCCACACAATGCAAGGCTCTGCCCCCTCTGAGCAGCTTTAGCGCTCATCGCGAGCCCCACGATGAGTGCCCTTGGCACTCCCCCCCCCATGTGTTACTGCCTTGGGTTAAGTGTTACTGCCTTGAGTTAACTGTTTGCGTGCTCCGCAATTTTGTAGGTCATTTTTGTTGCGCTTATCGCGAATTTTGGAGCTCATTGCAGCCTAAGTCCCGCGAGCCTCACGATGAGCACCTGCGGCGCTCATCTCCACCACTGCAATGAACGCCTTCGGTGCTCATTGCAGCTAAGTCTCACGGGCCTCCACCCCCATGGGAGACCGGCAAAGTGTGGTGACAACTCGCAGCACGACAACTATATAGGTGATATATACACACACATACACATATATATATATATATATATATATATATATATACACACACATCATATATGAAATGCATATGTACATATAAATGTCTGAGTTTATATAACTACAATGCCCTTATAACATTTTTAATACAATATTTTTCACAAACAGGCACAAACAGTAAAAATGAGCTTATATAGTTACTATATTCTTGTTACACAAAAAATATAATAGATGAAAATTCCATTTATAGGAAACACTGCTATGAATTAAATTCCACAAATATATTAAAAACACTCAAGAAAAACATCTGTCCAAGCAATCATGCTAAATATGTTTTTCATTATGCATTTTGATGGAATTAAACTTGTTTGACATAAGTCGTGCTGGAGCAATGTATTCTGCAATATCAGTGCTGGCGTGCTTTTTGTTTAGTAATTCTTGCTCTGAGCTGTGGATATGGAGCCAATGAGAGCTGTAATTGTGTTAAATGTACTGTAAAATAATAAGAGCAGAGGAATTGTTCAGTTTACCCAATATGCTCACTTCCTTTTGTCAATCATTACTCCTTATCCTGAACTCATTCCAGTAACCTGATGTGTTGGAACAATGTATTTAAAGGGGAATTCTAGCCAAATAGAAATTAGGGTATTTCAGTGTTTATGTAAAAGTTAAAGCATGTGATAGCTTTTTCGATGAGGCAGGAAGCAGCCAGCTAACATCAGCAAATATTTTCTGTATCAGCATCGATGTTACTAATACCAATAAATATAATCATTAAAAATAATTAGCAGTAATAAATAATCAGTAATAATTATATTTATTTTCACTTATATAATGCTCAACAGCACTTCATCTCTCATCTGATCTCCAAATACCACCCTAACCACACCTACACTCTACCCAGGGCTCTACCTCTCTTCCACCAACAATACAATATCCATTTCCTGTCTACTGGACTTGTCCCATGCTGTTTCAACACTGAGGAATGCTTTATCTCACTCTGCCAGCTTTTTATCCAAATTCTCACAATTTGAAACATTCTGAAACCTCATCTATTCAAACAATCTTACAACCATGCTCCTTCATGTCCACTAAACAAAATCTCCTATAAGACACAATAGATGCCACCTGTTTATGGATCTTCCTGCTAGACTTAACCACAATCAATCAATTCCCTCTTTTTATTGCTAACATAAATCACATCCACCTCTAACACACATTATCACAAGAGCAGGACCCTCATGTCTTTCTTTACCAGTATGTATTATTTTGTATTTGTTATCCCTGTAAGGAGATCTTTCCTCTTCTGGTAAACAAATGGAAATGTTCTGCAATCAATTCACCCCTATTACATTCCATATTGTGTAACTACAAATAGAGTCTCATTGACATTTACACTGCGCCTGTCAAATTCAATGTGTAGTAACATTATAATGAATAAAGTCATTGATAGGCTATGACACCATGGAGGCAACAGAAACATACGCACTGTCTTTACAGTGTATTGAGGAGTGGGGAGCAGAATAAAATTATATATATATATATATATATATATATATATATATATATATATATATTTGTTCACCCCTTAACTTGATAATGCCCTAATAACTTGTATATAGGTCAATTTAAAAACAAATGTAGAATTCGGTGGTTTAAAAAGTTGTCTATATTGGGTCCAATGGACTGGAAGCCATACCTCTTGGAAGAAGAGGGTTGAATGAATATTGTCTTATCTAGAGATAGGGCTACCTACAAGCCAGTACAACATAACAGAAGAATGAGCTTATATGTATACACCTTGACCTGGAGGAAAGACTAACTTTAAATCAACACCTCTGGAAGTCAGAAGAATGAGCTTAGATTTATTCCCCTTGACCTGGAGGAAAGACTAACTTTAAATAACCACCTCTTTGAAGCAGAGATAAGGCTACCTAGAAACCAGCCCCTCCAACAGAAATGAGAAGAATTGGCTTGGGCCGGTGCCCCTTGATCCAGACATAAGGCTACTGTACATTGAAACTAATAATTTAAACCAGACATTACAAATATGGGCTCCTTGAAGTAGAGATAAGGAATACCTTCAAACCAACTCTCCATCAGCACACATCTGATCAAAAGAAATATAAGTGCTCCGAAATCACTGGATACTGATCAATACAATGTATATCTCGAAAATCTTTGTAATACTCCCCCTTCAAGTTCTACTTTACAGTATGAATCCAGTATTAGCTTCTCGGCCAACCAGTAGTGATTTATATTTTTTAAATGCGGGATGTGGTTTGTGATTGGCTGATAACTGTGAAGGACAACTGGCTGGGGAACTAGACAATACTTTTCTTACCATACCTGCACACAAGAAATATTTTTAAACTGTTTATATATTTTCTAAAAAAAACCTCTGTTGTATGAATGTTACAGAATATTAATGATGATTACATATTTTGCTTCCTTGTAAAACAATGTCAAACAAATTCAGAATGATTTCTTTGATCTTACCTGTTACCTTTAGTTGCACTGTTCGTGTGACTAGTCTCCCATCATATTTCAGCTCACATGTATAATTCCCTCCATCTTCCTTTTGAACTTCTTGAATCAATAGACTATTCCTCTTCTGTATAATCAAATTCCTCCATTTTTTTGGCTTGCATTCCTGCAGAGAAAGCAGATTTAGCAAGGACACTAAATATTCAGTTTTATACAGTAATTGTCATGGCAACATTATATAGTAAAATCACAAAATAAAAAAAACATAACAATATATTAAAAAATATTGTATTTATGGTTGATGGACAAATGCCAATTGCAAAAACAACATAATTTCATAAGTTTAAAAATAGTTAACTGGACTAAAAGGGACTTTTTGAATGTCAGATTTAAATGTCTTTAGGGGCAAATGCACAAACAAACTAGCTAAACGTTATTATTATTTTTATTAGTAGTCATTTTTTGTGCTATAGAGGGTTTGGAAATTATAGGTATTCTCAAAGTCAAATGTAAGCATTAGAGCTTCTGCATAATTTTGCTCAGAATGTTCCATGTTTTTCATACATCAAGTTTTTGCAGGAACAATACATTAAACAATAATTAAAATATAGAATGTGTAGAATTGTTTTTTAAATATATAGTTAAGTCCTACATTTTCTTTGTGTTTAAAATAGTATTAGTTTTGCATTCCAGAAAACATTTTTTTTGGCTAGAATTTTACAATTTATCTTGCAGCACAGATCCACTGTACCTTCCTTTGACTGGCTTTCCAGCCAGTCAAAGCATTTACCTGTTTACCTGTTTACAGCAACTCACTTATTAACTCCACTTATTAACTACTTCTAGAGGATGAACTAGAGTAGTAAATGTGTAACTACTTGTAACTACTCTAGCAGTTTAAATAGCAGTAGAGAAGATGGCATGGTAGCTAAGGTTGCTGTCTGTGGTAGAGAAGGTCCTGGGTTTAAACTCTAATAAAGACACTTTTTTCTTTACTGTTTAAAAAAATGGCCTTTAGGTTATAAAATAAAACATATGTCAACATCTATTAACTGTATAATTTGTCTTTCTTTTTTAAATTAAGAATTATGTGAACTAGTTATTTAATAGATTTTATATATATATATATATATATATATATATATATATATATATATATATAGATAGTGGATATAAAGACCTATAAACTGTACAACTCAATTGAAAAACAAACTGAAATCTTTTAGGTGGGGGGAAGAAAAATAAAAAATACAAATAATGTGGTTGCATAAGTCTGCACACCCTCTTATAACTTGGGGATGTAGCTGTGTTCAGAATTAAGCAATCCCATTCCAAATCGTGTTAAATAGAAGTCAGCATACACCTGCAATCTTTTAAAGTGCCTCCGATTAACCCCAAATAAAGTTCAGCTGCACTAGTTGGTCTTTCCTGAAATTTTCTTAGACGCATCCCACGCTTCCAAAGCATCAGAGGGATCTCATTGTTAAAAGGTATCAGTCAGGAGAAGGGTACGAAAGAATTTCCAAGGCATTATATATACCATGGAACACAGTGAAGACAGTCATCATCAAGTGGAGAAAATATGGCACAACAGTGACATTACCAAGAACTGGAGCTCCCTCCAAAATTGATGAAAAGACGAAAAGAAAACTGGTCTGGGAGGCTACCAAGAGGCCTACAGCAACATTAAAGGAGCTGCAGGATTATCTGGCAAGTACTGGCTGTGTGGTACATGTGACAACAAACTCGCGTATTCTTCAAATGTCTGGGCCATGGGGTAGAGTGGCAAGGCGAAAACCTTTTCTTAAGAAGAAAAACATCCAAGCCAGGCTACATTTTGCAAAGACACCTCTGAAGTCTCCCAAACGGTGGGAAACGGTGTTATGGTCTGATGAAACTAAGGTTGAACTTTTTGCCCATAATTCCAAAAGATAAGTTTGGCGCAAAAACAACACTGCACATCACTAAAAGAACACCATACCCACAGTGAAGCATGGTGGTGGCAGCATCCTGCTTTGGAGCTGTTTTTCTTCAGCTGGAACTGGGGCCTTAGTTAAGATAGAGGGAATTATGAACAGTTCCAAATACCAGTCAATATTGGACAAAACCTTCAGGCTTCTGCTAGAAAGCTGAAAATGAAGAGGAACTTCATCTTTCAGCATGACAACGACCCAAAGCATACATCCAAATCAACAAAGGAATGGCTTCACCAGAAGAAGATTAAAGTTTTGGAATGGCCCAGCCAGAGCCCAGACCTGAATCCGATTGAAAATATGTGGGGTGATCTGAAGAGGGCTGTGCACAGGAGATGCCCTCGCAATCTGACAGATTTGGAGTGTTTTTGCAAAGAAGAGTGGGCAAATCTTGCCAAGTCAAAATGTGCCATGCTGATAGACTCATACCCAAAAAGACTGCTGTAATAAAATCAAAAGGAGCTTCAGCAAAGTATTAGTTTAAGGGTGTGCATACTTATGCAACCATATTATTTTATTTTTATATTTTTTCTTCCCTCTACCTAAAAGATTTCAGTTTGTTTTTCAGGTTCTGAAATGATTTATCTTTGTCTCAATTTTTTACAGCACAGAAACCTGACATTTTAACAGGGGTGTGTAGACTTTTTATATCCACTGTATAAATAAATAAATAAATATATATATATATATATATATATATATATATATATATATATATATACAGTCAGGTCCATAAATATTGGGACATCGACACAATTATAATCTTTTTGGCTCTATACACCACCACAATAGATTTGAAACTAAACAAACAAGATGGGCTTTAACAGCACACTTTCAGCTTTAATTTGAGGGTATTTACATCCAAATCAGGTGAACGGTGTAGGAATTACAGCAGTTTGTATATGTGCCTCCCACTTTTTAAGGGACCAAAAGTAATGGGACAGATTAACAATCATAAATCAAACTTTCACTTTTTAATACTTGGTTGCAAATCCTTTGCAGTCAATTACAGCCTGAAGTCTGGAACGCATAGACATCACCAGACACTAGGTTTCATCCCTGGTGATGCTCTGCCAGACCTCTATTGCAACTGTCTTCGGTCCCTGCTTGTTCTTGGGGCATTTTCCCTTCAGTTTTGTCTTCAGCAAGTGAAATGCATGCTCAATCGGATTCAGGTCAGGTGACTTGGCCATTGCATAACATTCCACTTCTTTCCCTTAAAAAACTCTTTGGTTGCTTTTGCAGTATGCTTCGGGTCATTGTCCCTCTGCACTGTGAAGCGCTGTCCGATGAGTTCTGAAGCATTTGGCTGAATATGAGCAGATAATATTGCCCCGAAACACTTCAGAATTCATCCTGCTGCTTTTGTCAGCAGTCACATCATCAATAAATACAAGAGAACCAGTTCCACTGGCAGCCATACATGCCCACGCCATGACACTACCACCACCATGCTTCACTGATGAGGTGGTATGCATTGGATCATGAGCAGTTCTTTTCCTTCTCCATACTCTTCTCTTCCCATCACTCTGGTACAAGTTGATCTTTCTCTCATCTGTCCATAGGATGTTGTTACAGAACTGTGAAGGCTTTTTTAGGTGTTGTTTGGCAAACTCTAATCTGGCCTTCCTGTTTTTGAGGCTCACCAATGGTTTACATCTTGTGGTGAACCCTCTGTATTCACTCTGGTGAAGTCTTCTCTTGATTGTTGACTTTGACACACATACACCTACCTCCTAGAGAGTGTTCTTGATCTGGCCAACTGTTGTGAAGGGTGTTTTCTTCACAAGGGAAATAATTCTTCGGTCATCCACCACAGTTGTTTTCCATGGTCTTCCAGGTCTTTTGGTGTTGCTGAGCTCACTGGTGCGTTCTTTCTTTTTAAGGATGTTCCAAACAGTTGATTTGGCCACACTTAATGTTTTTGCTATCTCTCTGAGGTTTGTTTTGTTTTTTTCAGCCTAATGATGGCTTGCTTCACTGATAGTGACAGCTCTTTGGATCTCATATTGAGAGTTAACAGCAACAAAAGCAAATAGCACACTTGAAATGAACTCTGGACCTTTTATCTGCTCTTTGTAAATGGGATAATGAGGGAATAACACACACCTGGCCATGAAACAGCTGAGCAGCCAATTGTCCCATTACTTTTGGTCCCTTAAAAAGTGGGAGGCACATATACAAACTGCTGTGATTCCTACACCGTTCACCTGATTTGGATGTAAATACCCTCAAATTAAAGCTGAAAGTCTGCAGGTAAAGCATATCTTGTTAGTTTTATTTCAAATCCATTGTGGTGGTGTATAGAGCCAAAAAGATTAGAATTGTGTTGATGTCCCAATATTTATAAACCTGACTGTATATATAATGTATTTTTCGCCTTATAGGACGCACTTTTTCTTCCCCGAAACTGGGGGGGGGGGGGAGTTGGTGCGTCTTATACGACCCTTCTGATCCTTCCCTTGGCCCCCTTTAGATCCCCACTCCTGATCCCCCCCCATTGGCGCTTCCTACGGCACCAGCAGCATGCCTCTAAACGGCATCGCGTCGGCCGGTGCATCTTAGTGACGTCACACACGCGACGCAAGGGAAGGCTGCAGTACATGAGGAGTGCTGGTAGGAAGCGCTGCGCGATGGGGTGAGATCAAGATGGGCCAAGTGATGATCATGGATGGGCAGAGGGGAGAAGAAAGGGGAGGATCAGGAGGGTCAGGGAGGGTCAAGAGCTCCTGGAGGCTCCCAAATGCTCCAAAATGTGTATGTGTGTGTATGTATGTGTGTCTATGTGTATGCATGTGTATGTATGTGTGTGTATGTATGTATATGTGTATGTATGTATGTATGTATTGTAACGGTGTCCAGCAAGGACAGATAACCTGCACTAGAATCCAGCAAGGGATCTACATAAGCAGAAGAATGAGTAGGGCTGTACATCCATGCTTGAACAGAAGGGGAGCGTGTGAGCTGCGGCCTAATCAAGCCAGTACACCTGAGTTAAGTCAGGAGGATTTAAAAGGCTGCTGTGTGAGCAGAGAGGGGGCTAGCTAAGTTCACAGGAGATAAGGACCCTGGAAGAAACCTTGAGCAGAGAGAGCTGTTTGTGAGAAGCTGCAATACTGAATGCTGGAGTGCTGTTTTCCTGGAGCTGCAAGTAAACGGTCTTGCTGGATCTGCAAAGAAATCCTTATTAAGTACCTGTGGGAAACTGCTGAGTTACCTGACTGGAGAAAGCTGCATGGCAGACTAAAGCTAGTGAGGAGACGGATACTCCATTTACCATAAGAAACCTTTTACTTAAATTATTATACCCCAGGGAAGAGGCTGAGTGCTTGTCCTGTTAAATTGCAGTGTTCCTATTGCAATATCAAAGGGTCCCTGGGGTGAAGCATATGGGAGAGAAGGGCGGGCCCTATGCTTCATCCAAGGTTACTTAAGTGAAGACGTGGAAAGGCCACAGACTGGCATTATATAAGAGACTATTCGTAACCTGGCCACAAGGTGGCACTACACCACAAATACAAGACTACGGATACTGTAAGAGACTATCTGTATCCGGGCCACAAGCTGGCGCTATAAGGGACTGTTTGTATCCTGGCCACAAGGTGGCACTACAAGAGACTGTTTGTTTTCTTTATGAATTATAATTTAACCTGTAGTAGAAAAGCTGCTCAGGTTATAGTCAGGGTGTTCCAGAGTATAAGTAAGCCCGTTTACGTAGATGTTTATTTTTCTGACTATAAGCTATTTAATTTGTGTATGTGTATGTGTGTGTATATATATATATATATATATATATATATATATATATATATATATATATATATATATACATATATATATATATATTTGTGTGTGTGATGTAGGTGTGTATATGTGTGTGAAGTGTATTTGTGTTTGCTTCAGAATATTTTTTTCTTGTTTTCCTCCTCTAAAAACTAGGTGCGTCTTATGTGCAGGTGCGTCTTATATGGCGAAAAATACGGTATGTAATTTTAAATAACTAGTAGTTCACATAATTATTCAATATATATAGAGTTCAAATAATGAAATTAGTTTAACTTTTATTTTATACTTACTGTTGCAAGCAGAGTGGTTGCTATTGTGGTTTTTTAACACACATATGAAATGATATATATATATATATATATATATATATATATATATATATATATATATATATAAATACATAAATAAGTACATTAGTTAAACGAAAGAACAAGTGGAAGGCATGGGAATCAAACTTATGATTTACAAATGAAAAAAGTATTTAAAACAAATTACTTACCAATACACCACTATACTTTGTTTTTCTAAATGAAGTGTAGATCAATAATATAACGTGTAACAGTTACAGACTCCACCGTTATTATTTATTCAGATTCACGTGGGAGGGCTTTAAGGGCTAAATTAAAATTACAATACCTAAGTCAATTCTTGGCCAATTTTGAAAAAGTAAACAGATTTTCTCCATGATTTTCTAACTGATGGTACAGTGTACATATAATGACTTTTGTGGTCCTTATGGATTGCTATTTTTGTTTAACTAACATTTTTTTGTATTATGATTTCATATAAACATGATACACCCTGTCCATTTTATTATCAGCTGTGATAAAACAGGCTGGGTGCCATAATAAGAGAGAAGATATAAGGTATTGGGCAGGGGTATTTTATTCTGGTCTCCGTCTTGCCCATCTAGACTAGCAGAGGGCCTGATGGTCTAATTAGAGTTTTATTTAAATAGTTATTAGTGTATCCAACTCCAATCATTGTACCAGGGAGTCACACCAAACCACCAGGGGTTGAGGGAAAGGTGGGGACAGTAAAGTCTCTTCGTGCCATAGGGTCCATGGCCTCTATGGCTCAAAGAGATGCCTATCAGACAGCAGTATCTTATTCAAAGTAGGCAGTGGCTTTCCTGGGGAAATGCAGGCAAATCCCCAAATAATATAAACATCTTCTGATACTAGACCTACAGATTGAAGCCTTTTTATTTGGTCAAGGTCTTGTTAAGGGACCTACTTCACAGGACCAGGTTACAAATATAAACAGGTGTTTTAACTTAATGTAGAGCAATAACTTGCACAGGTATAAATTCAAAAGTATAGTAAAAATGATTGGTGGGCAATTTATTAAACAGGCCAGGATTTTATTAGCTCTCTACTTCAACAAAGATGGATCTGTCACAATAAATGACACAGGGTGCTAAGGCAGAGAGAACCAGAATTCCCTGACTATATTAGCCTCAGTAGAACGAAGTGTGAATTGACAATCATTTGCGACTTTTCTTCTACTATATATTATTTGATATTTTTTTGGGTGTTTTGTTTTTATAACACAAATCTATACATGATTTAAAACAAAATCTCTTTTAATTGCATTATAGAGGTTTGTGACATCAGCATTGCTTTAAAAATACACTGTATGATGAAAACATATGGTTGAAAATTCTGAATCGAAGAACATAACTAGGCAGGTAAAAAGGTCATAATGCTACATTAGTAAACCCTAATACTTTGGTGAAGTTTGAATATGAGAGGGGCTATCAAATTTCTGTAAGAGCAAGACAGTTATTGTTGCAAGCGTCTGAACACACACAAGAGAAGTGGGTACCAATCTTGAATGATTTAACAAATTCCCCTCCACTGTTTAGTAGATAAGAGAGTGCTCTCAGGCCCTAAGATGCGAGGATGTGATCAAGTCAGAAAAAAAGGAAAATATATATATATATACACTGTGTATGCAAATATTTTTTCTTTTTTCCAAAAATGTATTTATACTACTAATGTTGTTACTTTGGTACGTACTTCATAAACAGGTGGAGTTTTTCATTAACTACAGGGGTCCTTTAAGTGTTTCTGTATCTTGCAGTTGGCAGGATCAGCGTAAATAAAAGTTGAAGTTGAAGCAGAATGTGTAATTGGATTGAGCCAAGCAATATTTGGATGGTGCATTATCCTCTTTAGCTGCCAGATTCATGTACTATCTGCAAAAGGACTGAATAGCAATTCATTAGCGTGCGTGATACCCATTGTGTGTGATTTGAATTGCAGGATCTGGAAGAGATCTCCCAGGTGACTTTATTGAGTGTTTTAGCAGCATTGCCTGGGCTGAGTCACGAACAAGCTAACTCTTTTCTGCAGCTTAATGTCACATTCGCTCATTTAGGAATCCGCCGCACACCTCTTAGTATTACAAGATGGAAATTACATTCACTGGACACCAGATGTAATATGCCTGCCTAGAACAGCTACCGCTAGAGACGGATCATACCGTACATGCCTGCCAGAATTGCTCAGCTGTTGCCTTTACCTCTCTCTGGTGTTTATTTCTTAAATGCAACCATATATCTTATAATTCAGACAACGGAGCTAATTCTCTCTGCTGCGCCTAACACTTTCCGGTGGATGGACTATTAATAATACGGTTCTATTTGAATATTTAGAGATAAGCTCTTTCAGTCTTCATAAGAAAATGACACTGACTTGCTTGAAACCTTTCTTAGAGTAGAGGTCCACTTTTGAAGAACTAAATTGTTTTATAAACTAAAATAATGCATAATTTATTTCCTTTAATATTCTGTTGTGCAGTAATGTAATAAACCATTTTGGTTGCTGCTGATCTACTTCCACAGATAGGAAGAGCCTGTGAATGCAGCGGATGCAGATGGAAATATGGCAGCTAAAAGTGCCAGTGCATTCAACAGAAGAACACGCCCTGATGAGATTGCAGCAGATAAAGGAAATGGAACATCAAAATAAAGAAAAAATGCATGCAATAGTTAAATATTTAAAGCCTGTAATTTATTATTAATATTATTATTAAAAATGTCTAAAATATATTTTTCAAATATAGAAAATAGGACTATAGTGGTCCTATAATTAAACAATGATAGTTGAAGATCTGCGATTCTCTGACTCTCACCTCTCAACTTCAAACAAAACAGCTTGGCTCTGCTTTACTATAGAGGCCAATCGGCTCTATTTTGAAACATTAATTCAACCCAATAGTTATAATAAGATTTATTTTAAGTACTACTATATTTAGTGAGCATAACACATAATGAGATATATTGATCAAGGTGGGATAGAAAGGAGGATAACTGGATATAAGTGGGACTAAGCAGAAATAACAAGAAAAATACCCAAGTCTTCCTATGTTTGCTATTAGAGCTATTTATCATGCAGTGATAAACTTTATCGTAATTAGTTTCCCAAGACAAAAAATGTTACTTCTTGATGTCAATGAGTACGCTTAAAAAGAAAAACATAGCAGTTGGTTCTCTAAAATACACTTTGTAACAATGTACACGTCCTACTCGGTTGCATACAACTATAACTATCAACATGAGGGAACTACTGCCTTTGCTTCAAGATAAAAGTAACATTTCTAGGCTTCAGAACAATTGTTTTCACACAGAAGAGTATACAGTGAGGGAAAAATGTATTTGATCCCCTGCTGATTTTGAACGTTTGTCCACTGACAAAGAAATGACGAGTCTATAATTTTAATGGTAGGTGTATTTTAACAGTGAGAGACAGAGAAACAAAAAAAAAAAAAACAAGAAAAATGCATGTCAAAAATGTTATAAATTGATCCCCTATCAATCAGCAAGATTTCTGGCTCCCAGGTGTCTTTTATACAGGTAACCAGCTGAGATTAGGAGCACTCTCTTAAAGGGAGTCCTCCTAATCTCAGCTTGTTACCTGTATAATAGACATCTGTCCACATAAGCAATCAATCAATCAGATTCCAAAGTCTAAGGCCAAGACCAAAGAGCTGTCCAAGAATGTCAGGGGCAAGATTGCAGACCTACACATGGCTGGAATGGGCTACAAGACCATCGCCAAGCAGCTTGGTGGGAAGGTGACAACAGTTGGTGCGATTATTCGCAAATGGAAGAAACACAAAATAACTGCCAGTCTCCGTTGGTCTGGTGCTCCATGCAAGATCTCACCTCGTGGAGTTTCAATGATCATGAGAACGGTGAGGAATCAGCCCAGAACTACACAAGAGGATCTTGTTAATGATCTCAAGGCAGCTGGGATCATAGTCACCAAGAAAACAATTGGTAACACCCTACGCCGTGAAGGACTGAAATCCTGCAGTGCCTGCAAGGTCCAAGAAAGCAAATGAACATGATCGTCTGAAATTTGCCAATGAACGATTCAGAGGAGAACTGGATGAAAGTGTTGTGGTCAGATGAGACTAAAATCGAGTTTTTTGGCATCAACTCAACTTGTCTTGTTTGTAAAAGGATTAATGCTGCCTATGATCCCGAGAACACCATCCACACAGTCAAACATGGAGGTGAAAACATTATGCTTTGGGGGTGTTTTTCTTCTAAGGGGACAGGACAACTGCACAGCATCAAATGGACGATGGACAGGGCCATGTACCGTTAAATCTTGTGTGAGAACTTACTTCCCTCAGCCAGGGCTTTGGAAATGGGTCGTGGATGGGTATTCCAGCATGGCAATGACCCAAAACACACAGCCAATGCAATAAAGGAGTGGCTCAAGAAGAAGCACATTAAGGTCCTGGAGTGGCCAGTCTCTAGATCTTAATCCCATAGAAAATCTGTGGAGGGAGCTAAAGGTTCAAGTTGCCAAACATCAGCCTCAAAACCTTCATGACTTGTAGAGGATCTACAAAGAGGAGTGGGACAAAATCCCTCCTGAGATGTGTGGAAACCTGATGGCCAACTGCAAGAAACGTCTGACCTCTGTGATTGCCAACAATGGTTTTGCCACTAAGTCGAAGGGGTCAAATACTTATTTCCCTCAATGACCTGCAAATCAATTTATAACTTTTTTTTTGTTATTCTGTCTCACTGTTAAAATACAACTACCATTAAAATTATAGACTGATCATTTCTTTGTCAGTAGACAAATGTTCAAAATCAGCAGGGATCAAATACTTTTTTCCCCTCACTGTAATTGATGTTTGACACATGCTCTTATAAATGCTGAAAAAAATGAAAGTTTTATAATCTTTTAAAGGGCCAGGGTAAGCTTAGGTAAAGGGCTATAAGTATCTAGCCCACACATATTAGTTCAATAAATGTGAGTTTATAAAGTCGACAATAAAGCCATCTATAAGTAAAATGGTTTTAAAATGAATGTTACCTGTGTGAGTCGCTGATTCTGTTTCCACCTCTGCTCAAGTTATTTGTCTGGAAGCCATTGTAATTATTGAGGAAAAGGCTTTTCTTTAATCTGGTTAGTTAGCCATTGTTTTTAAAATCGGGCAACAAAATAAAAGAATTTACATCATGAATGACATCAGATGGTCACCTGAAAGGTGGACACAAGTCACAACTACTGAATAACTAAACAGGTTACTGGTAACTTCAATGGCTTCCACAGAAAAAAAACATAAGTCATGTGACAAGAGGGAGGTGGAGACAGACCCAGCACCTCAGGCAGGTAAGATTCTTTTTAAAATAATTTTATTTACAGATAGTATTATTGCTAACTTAAAAAACCCACAATTCTTGAGCTAACAATTGGTAAACTAGATACTTACATCCCATTCTTTGACAAATACACTGGCCCTTTAATACATGAAATCCTTCTTTTTTCAGTCATCTCACAGTTATATTACCTTGTACCACACAACTTCGATATCCTCATTTGGCATTCTGTAATCTTCAATATCTGGACAAGTTATCTCTTTCCTCTTAGTGACTTCTGCTTTCTCCACATATCGAATTCTGCTGTTATAACAACGACCCGTTTCACTTTCAGCCACCGTCAACGACATAGACACTTTCATACAATACGTGGCATTTCTACAAGGAGTGAAAAGAGTTGAATGAGTAAAAGGAAGGACTGTGTAGTTAAACTATTCATTTCTAGACATTAAGGAAACCTTTATGTCAAAGAAACAAGTATATTTAAACCTTATATTCTTTACCCTAGGGTGCAAAGTAATACAATATGCACCTAATGTTTGAAGATATAAACAGAATGGGAAAAAAGCACAAAGTTCAATTGGAGTATAAGAAGCAAGTTACTTTATAAAGAAAGAAAGAAAAACATTCTTAGAACACCTCTATGTCTCAAGCAGGCCATGGGAACTGTTTTTCCTCACATCATTTCCCAGCAAAAATTGTTCCCACTAAGGATTCTGGGTAACAAAATGCAAAAGGGGCTCAGAATTGTTCACTGAGAAATTTTGAGGGGACATAGGTCTGCTTTAAACATTTAAGTTTTTTTTCTTCCCTTACTGTATTTATAACGGAGGGTTTTCAATTTCCAGTCTACACAACAGAGACCCACAGGTCATTATATGCATTATATGCAAGAACATACATGCTATTCAGTGAATAGTAATCATAAAGAAGTAGCTTTAATAACTTTAAGGGGGAACTCTTGCTCTCCCACAATTTGAAGAATTCAGTACCAAGCTTCAGTATAAATAATGTTTACATTTAGTATAATTATAAATGATCTTTAGTAGATCCCCTCATCTTGAAAGTATAGCTCCTCCACTGGTGTTCTTAGGCCTAGGTCAACGGCCGCACATTTTCAGGACGCAGCTTAATGGTTACATATGCCCAGAAATGCCTATTTGTAGTGACATATTTATCTATAAGTGTACCTAACACTTTTTGATATACAAAAATTCTCATAATCCTATGATTTGGGGATAGGGTGTGCAGCGTTGGGTGCGCTCAAGTATATGGTGATGGAGGCACAGGAGCTGTTTGAAGGCGACTGAAGGGAGAGAAACTCAGATATCCAAATGTTGGTTGTATCTGAAGTGAGATTATTTTGTTTGGGAGTTTGGCCTATAAGGGGTATGACGATAGAGGGAACATAATATGTTTCTGAATTTAGGGTGTAACAGAATCCTGATTGATGTAAAATGTGAGAAGGTAGTGGATGATGTCAAAGGTCAAGGAAATCTGTAAGGAGTGGTTTATTTATGAGTGGGATGTAGTATTATTACATTTCCAAATACGGGGCTATATTGAATAAGGTGAGAGAGACCTCTCAAATCCCTATTTTCTTTCATGAAGCAGATTCTTAATACTTGAATAAATAGGCTGCACAGAAAAGCATAGAAACCATAGCCATCTTGCAACACTATCGAAAAACCTCTCACCTTACTGATTATATCCACTTCATTAAAAGGTGTTCCATACCAATATATTATAAGTTTGTTTGAGCATAAACTCCTTTCTTTCTAGAAAGTTTACTAAAAATAAAATGTGTTCTGTTTGGACCATGTTTAGTTAAGAACTATTATTTTTCAGTTACATTAATGCAAAACCTTGAAGTGTTGCATTCTCCAATAGAGCTGTGAATGCCATGAAAACAAGATGCTGAATGTTCCTGAAGGAAGGACTATCAGAAGGCAGCGATGGAGTTTGGATTTATATCACCAGTGATTGGGTGCTGCAGAGCAGCTTGAATACTGACAAATTGTTAGAAGTTGCATGTGTAGTCTGCATGAGAGTCCAGTCTGCAGAGTGCAGATAATCCAGGAGACAGCAAGGCTGTGAGTGCACTGTAAGGAGGGCTATGAGCCTCAAATGACTTGTTATGGTAGTTATATTTAGGTGGCAATGATCTAGCTACACACACACACACCTTATAGAGAGGGGAGAAGAAGTGAGGCTCTCTCTGAATGGGAGCTAGACTTTTATTATTTTTTCATAAGTAATTTTCTAGGTTTCGAAGAAATAAACATTTGATTTAAATATCCTTGTTATTGTGTGTTTCAGTGCAAAAAAACACAAAGTAGAGTGATAATAAGGTTTTTTGGGCCATCCAAACAGACAAGATAATTGTGAAAATTAGTGGAAAACTAGTCCTGAGCTAGTAAAACTAGTCTATTTGCAAGAGCAGTTGCCTCAGGCTTCCATTTTGGTTTCTAAATGAACGCAGCTTCAATGTATATTCTATATACTGCTATGTAACGTTATTTAATGATTTGTCCACACCTTTTAAAATACAGTACTTCATATGAAATACTCCTGCTTTAGTCGAGAGCGTCTTAAGCAGGAAGCTACAATGTTATAACTAAGCTCCTCCCATTTGTTTTAAATGTCTTATTGTTAATGGCAGAGTGTGATAAAATGATTTACCCAAAAATGTATTTATCATTTATTAAAAAAACAAACATATAGATAACCAAAGATCCCTGCGATAGAAGGCTTTTTGGGTTCCAAATGTATCAGAATGTCTCTTGTGGACTCCCAAATCAACTCCCTAGTGGCAACTGGCAAGTTCGGTTTGAATATTCTTTCTTTTTAAATGTTTAATATGTTATCAACTTTTTTTCAAAATGACCTGCAATAAAAACCTGTGGTTTTGGAAAAAGCATGTGTTTAATGTACAGTACCCTATCAATCACATACAAATGTACCAAACTGCTGTGCTGTTGGTGCCCATTGTGCACATTTTGCAGTAATAATGAAAATAAACTCATACATTATAGTGTACTCTTACTATGCATTTTAAGGCACCGTGTTAATGCATTATGAAAATTCATGAACGCATTTCTAAAACTTTAATTTAATAAGCATAATATTATATGTGTTTACTGGATATAGTATATTAAAACTCCAAAGCATATATATAATTTAGCAATGATGCCTTCTAAATAGATTTTACAAATCTCAAGTGTTCAATGAAATGTTTCTAGCTTCCTTGTTTAACATTTTAATTAAATGAAATACACACACTGCTATCCTCAGAGATATACTAACCCCAAGCTATCATGTAGTTCTGCACAATTATTTAAAGAAATCCCAGGCAGTATTAAAAAAAATCAACCAATATTTATGTTTTTTTTAATGTACAAAGTCTGCATATTTTACAGGGAGAACTTAATCAAATATGATCACATATAATAGTTGTCAAACTACGAATCGTTGTCATGCTTTGCGAGTAGCTCGCAAGAACTGCTTCCTTCGCAAAGCGAGGGACGCAGTTTGTTCCACAAATGTGGACCCTCGCGAAGCGTGGGGCCGCATTTGCCGAAGGTGGAGACTCCAACATCGGCTGCAATGAGCCAAAGGCCTCATTGCAGGCCACAAATGCGGACCCTTGCAAAGGGAGGGGCCGAATTTGCGGAGGTGGAGGCTCTACGCCGCCTCACACGCGGTTACAAACACCCACACGGCACTTTACCAAAATAGATCTAGCAAGCAATCACTATATACGGACTTACACAAAAAAATACGAACCGCAGGACTTAGAACGGAAAATTTACGGACTTAGTATAAAAAAACATTACAACCTAGCAAAAATACAACCTTAACGGTCGAACCGCGCGCACCTGAAAACATTAAAAACACAATACATACAGACAAAAAATAGATAAAAAGCTTACCCACAGCAAGGGGGTGGGGCGCTCATTGAGTGCCGAAGGATCTCGGACCACCAACAAAATGAATGTCTGGCCCAAACAGCATTACCTGCCTTACAATTTTATTGCCCCGTCATTTTTGATGGGCAAGTCGCTAGTTATTACATAAATGACAAGATAAATTACCGCTGTAGTTTAGTAAAAACTTTGCTAACAAAATTAGATGTGTAAGCAATGTGCATAAAAGCATTTTTAGAAAAAAAGCAGATTTTGTTTGTGAATAGAAGCTGCCATGACAGCTGTGCTGAAGGATATGTGATAATAATATAGGAATTCATTATTTGCTTTTCATGCAAATAAAAAATCTAATGTTTAAAACTCACTCGTTTAAATGCATGTCAGAAAATACAGGAATTTACTCTTCCATTATGTATGCAGACATACATTGCGTGCACGCTCTCATTTTCATATACATAATTTGTCTTGAAGCTTAGTTATCCTCTTGAAATAACCTCCTCACTCTAAAAGACTTTGTCCAAGGCTTTACATTTTATCCAGATGCACTCCAAACCACTCTCTATGGTCTAGAACCAGTAAAACAGCTGAATACCATTTGAGTCGAAGGAACCAGTGCAGCGCTAGGGATAACTTAAGCAAGAAACAATACAAAATGAAATGATATACTGTACTACATAGAAATTATGGTCCATATATAAATTATGAACAAATCAGAAGAGTCCAACTTCATATATGTATATATATTGTTGCAGTACTGTACTCCCAGGGTTTGCATCTTCATTATAAAGCACTGTTCATTCAGGTGCTCCAAAATATGAAACAGACGAAAGGTGTGGGGAAAGAAGCGCACCACCTTCTGAATCAGTTAGATTTATTTAAAATCAACGCACAAGTAAAATAATTAAAAACACATCATGAGGTATAGGAAAAAAATACTATATGAAACCTTGGTATAATAAGGGGTATATTCTTGGTCATTCTATTGGCAGCAGTTTAGGACACTCTCAGGGTCTCCACCCACCTACTATTTTAAAGGCTTTAAGACCAATATCAAGTGGTGTAAGGTAAAATCTGATATAAATAGCAAGGCACCTGTATAGAATATAAAGAAACTCCCTTTCTAAAATGTTCATATAAAATGACTGTAGAATGAGATATGATAAAACGCGTTTCATCGCTATTTTAAAGCTTTCTCAATGGTGCAAAGTAATAAATATGACATACATGAGTATACTGAGCTTATTTGCGCTATTAAATCCTCCTTGGCTACTGCTCCATGTAGAGGAACATGGTTTACTAAAATGGGATGCTTCTGTAGCATCCACGTTGCTAGGTAACTTGTACACCAATGTGAGAGTAGCTAGATTTAGAAGCGGTGCATCCTGCGCATAGCTGTCGCTTCTAGGACATGATTAAAGCATCATCTAGGTAACGCTAGAGCCAATGCTTCTGTGTCGAACTATGGTATACATTACACCAAGGCATAGCAGAAGCATGCCAGAATCTCTTTGCACTTTAAAAAGTCAATTTAAAAAGTGGTCTCTGCATTAGATCAAGCAGATATTTTGGTTCATAGTTAAGACAAACACAGACCCATAACCCAAAAACATGCGGGCAAAGAAATATAAATATATAGTTTCACATATGGTGGGCAAAAGAGTGATAAAAGCCCTCCACCTTACAGAATACAGTATTACAAATAATTAATTTCAAATTAGTGATTCCATTTGAATGTCTAAAAAATAAGTTAATAAACGTATTTCCTGCTCGAATCCCTCAGAAATACAGTTGATGCACTGCACTCTGGGAAAACTGGGCAGGGACATGCAAATGAGACCACAATGTATGCTCACTCTTATGAATCCAATCACCATTTTATACATTAGCTTTTTAAGCTAATGCTTTCTGTATTTCACAGCTTTTAAGCACAGCACCGGAATGGATTATGCACAAACCAGGACACTTACGCATATACAGAACTATTTCATTGTTACTGCCGATCATCAGTGTGGGGTGGGTGCCTGGTTTGTGTGGTAGATATTTGTGGTTCACTACAGCAATCCTTTAACATATGGTGGGCAGAAGAGTGATAGAAGACCTCCTGTATATATACTCCAGGAATAAAATAAACATATATATTTATACGAAAACAATTGAAAATAGGGGATGAAAAATATAGAAGCAATAAAACAAAATGATAGAATACAATCATAATATAAGTTACATAATTATATAATAACCCCAGTGATTTTGAGCCTGTAACTAGCAAATGGATTGCGGGTAGCAAAATGTTGGCAATTTAAAATCAGTAACATTTACAGGCTCCAGTAATGAAAATTTGGCCAATTGAATGGGGGCCATGGTATGTCATAAGAATATAGAAAGGGCTACTCCAAATAGATATATACATATATAATTACTGAGAAATAAGTGGAGATTGACTATTTATAATATAGTGGTACATTGGTACTTGTCTGCCTCGGAACTTGTCAAATTTGGTATTCAACTTGTTTTGATGAGCAGAAATTGCTTTCACACGCAACGCTTTCTTGGTACTTGTAATAGAAAAAGATGAACACTCTAAAGAGTGTGTAAATCAGGATATGAAGTGATACTTAAAATATGGTCCTAGGAGTGCTACACATGTAATACCTACCTCAAATAATATAAAAAGAGGAGTCAAAACAGGCCCAAAATGTTTCTAGGAGCGCCTCTAAATCAATGCCTCTATTTAGCCCTTCTGGTTCTAGGGTGCCAAGTAAATTAGTCCACTTAGACTGCTAAAACTCAGATGAGACTATTTCCTTGACATGTGATATAGCTTACACAGATACTCATTTTAAGTCTTTATTGTGTTCTAGCACTATGTGTGCCTAGAAACCATGGTTTAAGACGCGTTTCGCCACATTGTACTTGTATTCCCAAATCCAGGGTTTAAAGATCTCTTAGTGTGGCCTACATACTGTAAGCTGCAAGTTTGTATTTTAACAGTTTTTCCCTTATTTGTAGATCTATTTTTTTAGATACCTGTAAGTATTAATTTTTTTGGTGTTACATTTGTGAAATCCTGATAGAATTCTAAACCAGTTCTTAGCATTACACCCCTTTGTTTGTTTTTTTATTCACTAGGTGCCAATAAATTCATAAGGTTAGTATTTCTTCTGAATGTAATAGACCCTCTCCAGTCTGCCCAGTATTTGCACCTCTCATCCTCCACCATAACCTCCTTGTCTACAGAACTTCTTAAGGTCATCTCCATTCCTTGAATGTCTGTACCTCTTTCTATAAAGCTCTCCTCTAGTCTTAAAATATTTAGATGTTCTACAACAACACGCCTGTTCACATCTTCATATAAGGTTGTCCTTTCTGGTTTAAATACCCCCCTTCATCATGATAGAATATCAATCTATCCAGCAGTCCCATCACCTCACATTTCTATCCCATATTACCTCTTTGATTATCCTAATGGTAGAGCCCAATGGGTAAGTAATAACATGCTGTATTGTCTTATCTGCCTTATAACTTATGTAAATATCTATCCATTACTTTAGCTCTACAGAATCTGCTGGCATTCTAAATATAAAATATAATAATCTTATACCATATGATGTAACAGTCCCATACTATAATTATACAATGCCTTCTGGCTACCTAAGCATTATATAAATTACAATGTATAAATACACTACTCTTCTCACAAGATCATGTCTAATGAACACTTCTGCCTAGAACTACGGGCTTTGCAAACTGCTGAATTTCTTAAAGTTAACAGAATATTTAAGTACCCCAAAACGAGCAGCACTGCTTAATGAATTAGGCCTTATAGGTAAAATATGATAACAATATAGAAAAACTGCTATGGATTTGAAAGAGCATATATTGTTTTATGAATGAAGAATATATTATACCAATTCAAGGAAACCATCACAAAAGCAACTTGGAAAAAGGGCAAAAACAATATATTTGACAAACCTATGTATAAGAAGTGAAATTATACAAACTAGAGAGGAATTGTTATCTAGGGCTAACAGTATGCCTCTCTTCTGTTTGAATAGGTACTGTTTATTGAATAGATTCCCATTATTTCCTGGTACTTTTTTTATGTAACTGAACAGCACAAAAGAAAGAAAAAAACAGTCCTGTTCTAGTCTTTCAATATTATAGATCATTTTTTTATAAAAAAAGCTTGGATACTATTGGTATGTTTATGCATTTTACATGACACCAAGTTTCACATATTGGATATGTTTCTGCATTATTAAAGAACCTCTGAAGTGCCATATTGATAGAAAGCTCTTACGAAGAACAAGTCTTGAAAATACTTTTCAGCGTAGATTTTGTCACAAGTACATTTTTTTATTGTTTCCTACGTATTTTTGTGTGTCGAATTCAGTCATGATATCAGAATGTGTCTATCACCCAAGGTTTTTGACTGACAGGTATTCCCATTTTAATATTACTTGTTCTTGACATGGTTAGGAGGAATGGGATGAACTGTGGAATCACATAATATCTGTATTCATTTCTGGAGGGTGCATTAGATGAGTAAGCCCAACAGGATAACCCTACCCATCGAACTACAGTTATTCTAACAGTTCAAGATGGAAACCCCCATGACTCAAGCAGAGTCACCTAAATGTAAGATTGAGCAAAAAAAGTCAGAGGGCTCAAACTGAGAACGAGCAACACATAAGTAGGTTTGTTCTCTAGGTCTGGTTGCCTACTCTGAGAGCAGCCTTTTTTAGCTCCCTTGTGCCCTTCACAGGGAGAAATATCCTGCAGTATATCAGTCTGGTCCCACTCACTAGAATGACCTTAGCCCCGAAATACCAGGCAATTCTACCCTGAACAGGAAAAACCGAAAACCCCAGACATACGTTTCGGCATCTCTTGGGCCTCATCAGTGATGTGCATCTGCACTCCTTAAGGCACAGTGAGCAAGGAGTCCATATCTGGACCCCCTATCATACATACAGTGAAAAAACTAGGCGTACCACCTGAGAATGAGCAACAACTAAGTAGATTTGCTCTATAGATCTGGTTACCTACTCTGAGAACAGCCTCTTTTAGCTCACTTGTGCCCTTCACAGGGAGAAATATCCTGTAGTATATCCGTCTGGTCTCACCAAGCCCCGAAATACCACACCAGGAAGGATGTAGGATTGCTTTTATGCACTTACAAAGATGCTACATTTGTTATTATGCAACAAAGTCTCATAGTGAAGTGGGAAACAAATTTACAACATTTTGAGCTCTGAAAGCCAGTATTCGAGAAAATAAAATTTTCTGAAGATTCTCTTTGCTTCCATCTTGTCTACTTTGACCACATCCTGTTAGCGTAAAGGGAAATCTTATGTACTAAACAGTGGAGAGAGGGGTGAAGAAGAGGACCATTTAGAGTGTAACACTAGCCCCTTCTCCCTCACATGCGCAAAAGTAGGCACCTTACTTAATAAAAGGATTGGTTTTGATGCCTTAATACAAAAAGAAGAGAGAACGGTGGGTCTGTTGGCGTTCCCCAAGGTTCTGTCCTAGGCCCCCTCCTCTTCTCTATCTACACCTCCTCCCTTGGCACCCTCATAAAATCCTTTGGATTTCAGTATCATCTCTATGCAGATGATACTCAAATCTACCTCTCTGCACCCGATCTATCCCCCTCTCTTTTAGCTCAAGTTTCCAACTGCCTCTAGCATATCCTCCTGGATGTCTACCCGTCAACTCAAACTCAACATGTCTAAGACTGAACTCCTAATCTTTCCACCCTCTACTATAGCTTCCACTCCTCAAATATCTCTCACTGATGACAACACCATCATCACTCCCACCTCCCAGGCCCGTTGTCTTGGGGTTCTACTGGATCCCGCCCTCTCTTTTATTCCTCACATCCAATCGATAACTAAATCTTGTCAGTTTCACCTAAAAAACATCTCCAAAATTCGTCATTATCTTACACAAGACACAGCTAAAATTCTAATACACTCTCTCATCATATCTCGACTCGACTACTGCAATTCCCTCCTTGCTGGCCTCCCCATCTCTCGTCTGTCTCCCCTCCAATCCATAATGAACGCCTCCGCTAGACTCATCTTCAATACCAAACGGTCAGTGTCTGCAGCTCCTCTCTGTCAATCACTCCACTGGCTTCCCATAGCTTCCCGAATCAAATTTAAAATCATGACCCTAACACATAAAGCCCTCAACAACAGGGCACCCCCTTATATCTCTGCTCTTGTTTCAAAATACTCTCCCAACCGGCCCCTTCGTTCTGCTAACGACCTTCTTCTTTCCTCCTCTCTCATCACCTCCTCTCACTCCCGTCTTTAGGACTTTTCTCGTGCAGCCCCTACTATCTGGAACTCCTTGCCTCGCTCCATTAGATTAACTTCCTGCCTCAAAACCTTTAAAAAATTACTAAAAACACACCTATTTAAAAAATCATATCACCTTCAGCCTTTATAATTACAACTGCACACTCCACAGCTTAAAAACACTCCCACCCACAATCTACAGTACAGCTCACAGACCCCTCCAATTGATTAAACAAATTGCATTCATGTTGCCATTTTGTATTTGTCACCCTCTTGTATCACACCTAAACCCTTAGATTGTAAGTTTGCGGGTTTCATTTGTGTGTCCGTGTCTTGGAAACAAGCATTATGTGCATTTGATTATATGCTCAAAAACAGGGCCCTCCATTCTTTAAGGTGTTAAGTTTGTTTTTTGCCATGTACTAACCACCTGTACAGCGCTACGGAATATGTTGGCGCGATATAAATAAAGATAATAATAATAATAATAATAATAATAATAATAATCTATGGTGTAGAATCTTCATACTCAACATGACGCCCGCAGGACGCATGCGATCCGGCAAGCTTCTATGTGTGGCCCATAACAACTTATCATGCTGCCTTATCCAAGGAATTTAAGAGCATATTTCAAGATTTAAGAAATGCTAAGAATTCTGTTGCTCGTATAAAAATCCTTTAGAAACAGCAACCATTACACAATTAGTTGCATTTGGATATGATTCTGAAAAGCTATTCAACAAATTCATTGAGTTCATAAGGATTTGTCAAGTGAACTTTTTGTGCCAAAAGGTTTTCAACTGACAAGAGGACATCCTTTGAGGTTAGAAGTAAAAAGATTCCACCTTAAAGAAAGAAAAAGGTTCTTCACAGTAAGGGTGGTTAATCTGTGGAATTCTCTACCAAAGGAGGTAGTGACAGCAGATTCGATAGATACACTTAAAAAGGGATTGGATATATTTTTAAATAAAAAGGGCATTCAGAGTTATCCTGGATAATTAGAGAGAGAGTATTGATCCAGGGAGGAATCTGATCGCCAGTATCAGGGGTCAGGAAGTAATCACATTTTTCCCCTTTTGAGACAATTGACAAAGTTTCACTTGTTTTTTTTTTTTCTTTTTGCCTTCCTCTGGATCAATTAACAACTAATCCTCATATTGCAGATCAGAGGAAATCTTAAAAGGTTGATCTTGATGGACTAAAAGTCTTTTTTCAACCTCAAATACTATGTAACTATGTAACTATGACACAAATCTGGAAGTTATTTTTAAAGAAAAGAGGGAGTAAGGAATACCAGAGTTTTTGAAATTAGTGCCTGACAAATACAAGACTGTACAAAAATGCGCTCACCTGATTCTCATCCTTATAAACCTGATTTGTCTAAAATAGTCAAAAGTTTGCCTCAACATCAAATATCACACAATTTTTCTTTAAATAAAAGCTTGGTTATATTTAGGTTTGAGCTTTATTTTTGTAATTATTATATTATGAAATATAGCGTACTATGTTGCGGCCCGCATAATGTTGAAAAACATATGTACAGTATGTAGCGTACTATGTTGCGGCTCGCATAATGTTGCAAACATATGTATGTGGCTTTAGAAAGAAAAAATGTATGGCTGGTGTAGAATGTGTTAGTACCGTCCTACTTCATGCACCCAAATAATTGTATCAAACTTTCAAAAGAGAACATTTCCTACTCTATTGATCTGCTGGTCCAAATGCTCTCACAGTTAAGATCCTTAATTCACACATTCATTTATCATTTAGAATTTAGCAATCTATCCTAGCAGACACTCCAGAAGAAGCCTCATTGTGGATGAAACGCGTAGAGATATTACCAAAGTGATTGCTACTACAATAGTAGTGGCAAGGTCAAGTCCTTTCTGAGAACAGAGAAATTAATAAAATTGTCTGTTTAAAGGCAGGAAAGACATTAATATGTTGCAGAACACTATGTAAATTTATATTTTTCAGTCTTTATAAATGAATATCCCTTTTACATTTTTTTTAGAAATACTTTTTTACAGGTGATCTGCGAATATCTATCCTGCGTATGAATTCCCCCAAAACAAGTACCAGAAAAGTTTTAAAAAAAACACATACAATTTAAAATAAATGTACATAGGCAGTATTTGAAACTGTCACAGCATAGTTTTTATGTTGAGTAGGGAAAAGTGAAGTAAAAACACTTTAATACTACTAAATCTGTAATGTACATAGCACAGTAGATATCAATGTAAAAACATCAATAATGGAATCTTGTGAAACCAAGACTTGAATGATCTAATGAGGAGTTCTCTGTAGCAATGCAAATATATGCACCAGAATAATATGTAAGAATGAGATGTTCATTAAATAAAATATTACAGTCTATGAAGTGACTTGCACTGGAAGATTACAAGGATTCTTACATGTTCACTCCTAATACTGGTGAAAAGGTCATTTTTAACATTTCTAAAGAAGCTGCCTCTGATATTTATTCTCTTGTATGGAAATGAATCTGAGATGATAGAGACAAGGAGGGGATTCACCTAGATATTTTCAAGCCTTTTTTTTTTTTATCTTGGATATACCAAACATTATTAAAACAATTTAAATATATTTAAAGGGACACTGCCACCCCAACACAAGTTGGGTTCTGTTTAAACATCAGAAAAAATGGATAGTTGATGTACAAACTATGTTTTAAATGCAAACACTTCTGCATATCAGTCACTGGAAAGTCTTAATCTAAACTATATCGCTACTTAACTTTTTCTTACTTTAAGGGCCAATATACGCACTCATTTTAGTTCCCCACCAATAAACATTACAAATCTCTAGTACACCCTCATTTGGAATATGGAGTACAACTTTGGGCACCACTACATAAAAAGGACATTTTAGAACGGGAAAAAGTACAGAGGAGGGCAACAAAACTAATAAGGGGAATGGAGGGGCTAAGTTATGAAGAAAGACTAACCAAATTAAACTTATTTTCTCTAGAAAAAGGGCGTCTAAGAGGAGATATGATTACCTTATATAAATACATCCAGGGTCTGTATAAAGATTTGTCAAGGGAGCTTTTTGTACCAAGAGGTTTTCAACTGACAAGATGACATCCCCTGAGGTTAGAAGTAAAAAGATTCCACCTTAAAGAAAGAAAAGAGTTCTTCACAGTAAGGGTGGTTAATCTGTGGAATTCTCTACAAGAGGAGATGGTGACAGCGGATTCGATAGATAACTTTAAAAGGCGACTGGATTTATTTCTAATTAAAAAGGGAATTCGGGGTTATCATGGATAATTAGAGAGACATTATTGATCCAGGGAGTATCTGGGGTCAGGAAGGAATTTAAAAAATGTTTTCCTTTGAGACGATTGGCTAAGTCCCACTTGGGATTTTTTTCTGTTTGCCTTCCTCTGGATTAATTGATAATTAAAAATAAAATAAAAAAATAATTAAATAATTGATTAATAATTAATTAAAAACTGATTAATTAATATTTAATCTGCATATTGCAGATTAGAGGGGGTCTTAAAAGGTTGAACTTGATGGACTGAAAGTCTTTTTTCAACCTTAATTACTATGTAACTATGTAACTGTGTAAATACATGTACAAACTGCAGCAAAGCAAAGCGTAAGCCAAGAACATATATTTTAAAAACACTGCTGTACTGGACACTGCTGTACCTTCCCTGCCCCCCTCTTTGTCTTGAGCAATGGTAAAAGGAATTGGAATACTTCAACTAAGATAACATTGATTAAAGGGACAGTTACCTCACCATAAGTGCTCATCATGGTGTGAAAGAGCACAAGATTGTATGTTGAAATTATCTATTTTTTGCTTTTATTACACTTATAACTGTTAAAAAAAAAAAAAAATTTTAGGTCTGTTTACAAACATGACATCTGCCGACAACAGCCAATAAAGCTCTGTGAGAAACAGATTTATAAGTTTTTCTTGGCATTCAGGAATCCTACAGCCCAGCAGTTAACCCACTCTATTTAAGAGATTCTAACACTCCTTTCGTGAACTTGAGTTTTCCTTTGCACTCTGCATCGGAGCTTGCTTTCGGTCTGTCTGACAGCTTGCCAGTGACACATGTAAACATACATTTAATTAATAAATATCTCAGTGAAAAAAGAGCAGATTTCAAAAATTTGAAATGTTTTTCAACATGCTGTTAAGAGATCTTTAAATTGGTGTGCTCCCCATTTTACTGATTTAAGTGGCCCTTTAAGGCTTTAATAATGGTATCACAATTGAAATATTCCACTTTCTTTCAGTAGTTCTCAGGACAATGAGAGGGTGGGGGGAGTATAACAATTGCCATCAATGAGGTAAACCTTGGTTTAAATTATATTTAATGCCTACCTTCTGGCAGCAAGAATATATTTGCAATCGAAAAGTTGACACAGGCACTGGAGATGCTGGGCTAGGCTGTTTTCTCCGTCCCTCTACCCTAATCCCCCAAAATATCCCCTTCATTCATACCCACTAGTTTTCACATACATCCATGTGTAAAAAAGAAATACACTTTATATTCATAATAATGTATTAACAATTTTTACACACGGATTCTTAATTTGGATTGACCTTCTAAACTGTGTTGTTTCAGACACTGCAATATGCATAGGCAGACAATACATTGCATGTTAATTCTGTTTTATTCAAGTACATTGGACCCTTGATACTTGTCATTAATTGGTTCTAGAAGGCCCGGAGTGTGATGAAAACAACAAGTACCAAACTCCCATAAGGAGTAATGTAAATAGTTTTTTAGAAAGTGCCACAAGTACCAAGGTAGTGCAACGAGTACCAAGGTTTTTTGCTCATCCATACGCGTCAAATGCCAAAATCTACGAGTTTGGAGGTAGTCGAGTACGGGGGTCCATTATATACTACCTGACTGGTTCTGCTATGTTTTTGCAATGACAGCATGTGAGAAAACGGTTTCCCTGAATAAAAATTATATATACAAAAATGACACAAAAAGTTAGGGTTTTTCAAGCCTATTAAAACCTTACCTGCTTTTCTTCAAAACATGGGTGAACACATTATTCCACCATATGAATACATTTGACTATGTCTGCACACTAAACCACATAGAACTGAAGGTGTATATCTCAAGAATGATTACAATTTACAATAAAATGGCTAGCATACTCTATACAGATATACCCTGCTTAACGCTAGCCTTTTGATCGCTGATTCGCTATAGCAATCTTTTTCCCTATAATTCCCTACCCAGAGCTAAAACTTGCCATAGCGCGGTTTTTGAGCACCAAATCCCGTTCTTAAAAACTCTTGCTTTTTTCTCCAGAAAATCATACAATTTTTACCTATTTGGGTCTGCCCTCTGTAGCTTATGAGGCTCATGAATACGTGAATGTGAAGTTCAGTGTTTCAAATCAGCCTGTCCGTGACCTCACTCACAAAAGTAAAGATATACAAATTGGTATTATATTCCTAGTGAAATCCAGAAATTGTCCATGTTCATTTAAGTTATGTTTATTAAGCACTTGGTGTTAGGATCAAGATGGCATTATAGGCTTATCTTTATGTTTATGGGTTTTGAGTTAGAGTTGGGTTTAGGAAAGACTTTTGGGTTCAGAGTTAGAGTTAAAGGTTATGTTCATGTTTAGGGGTTGTCAGTTGTTTTTACATTTAAGATAGGGCTAAAGGGGTTGTCTAAGAATTATGTTTATGGCTAGGGGTTGTGAATTAACAGCCTCATTAAATTGGGGCTATGTTTTAAAACGTAGCCTGTAACTCCAAATTTACGGGTTACAGCTATTAAATTAGCCACGTAATGTAGCTCACAGTGGACTTGCGTGTTAGGACGCAGGACGGCCAAGAATAAGCTATGTGTTGAGCAACGCTTGAACTTCGCAGTTGTATATTCTTTGATCCGTCAAGCCAGTACCGCTACGTTTTCAATATAGCTATTAAATTGCAACATAGTCACTCGCGAGCAAGCACGTAACACGCAAATGCAGCCCAAAGGCCAACGTGTGCTCGAGAGAACCCGCAAGGGGGTGAAGTCCAATAAAAACACACTCCTGTACTTATATTGAAAGGGAAAATGATGTTGGGTCTTAGAAATAATAGCACAACATTCTCAAGCCCACAAATCGGCTCAGAAAAATAGTTAATTTCATGTATCCTTATTGTGTTATATCGATCCCAGCAATCAATGTGTAAATACATATACTGTAACTCGCATGTGATAGAATATCATATTTGCGGCTTTATTAATATTGCATCATGACTGGAAGGTGGGTTCGTTCGTAGCTCGTAATTGAACCCAGTAAGACTTTGAAATGCATCCTCCATTTTCTTGTGACACAATGAGGACGATCTCTGTTGCCATTGGCTCCATTTAAACCCATAACTTTGTGCTAGCTTAATTGTTTGCGTTCAAGTTGGACGGCCGACAACTGGTTTACGATTTAGTGTCTCTCGCTCATAATTCGCAGCACTTCTAATTTAATAGCGTCATAAAACGTCCAAATTTCAAGCACGCAGCTACACGTTGGACTTAAGAGGCTCCAATTTAATGAGGCTGTTACTGTATATATATTTGTGTATATGTATATATATATATATATATATATATATATATATATATATATATATATATATATAGAGAGAGAGAGAGAGAGAGAGAGAGAGAGAGATGTATTACATATGCATATATATATATATATATATATATATATATATATATACATACTGTACATACATAAACACAGATATTTTAAATAAAATGCTTAAACACATGTTTTGAAAAGTACAAACATTTATGACAAGCTCATTCTAGGCATTACAAATTTAAAAATGAAGGGGGCATCTCACTTCACTCACAGAAGCTGCTCCTTTTTCACTGTTTTTCGTGCAGTATGCAGAGGGAGAAAGGGAGGGAACGCCCTACAAAATAACAGGCTGCTCACTGGTTCTTCTAAAGGGGACAATTGACATACCATGATGTCACAGGTCTCCTGGGCAGGCACTTACTGTCAGTCAAAAGACATCCCATAGACTTGAACGGACACACACAACCCTGCAACCTGACTAGTGACACGCTTCTCTGAGCTGATTTGAACTGATTTCCATTCTTAGAAAAAATGGACATATTTTAAAAATTCAAACAAAATTTCAACATGTTTTTAGGAGTGATGTGGTTGAATCAAGTGGTCCTTTAACAGCCTTATTGTAATATGCTTGCAACTACCTCATAGGCCCAGACAATGTATGAACCATTACAGTCTGCCCCCTTTACTGGTACCCCTAAAGTCAATACTTTGTAGTGACACCTTTTGTAGCAATCACAGCTCCAAGTCGCTTTGGATAAGTCTCTATGAGCTTGCCACATCTTACCAGTGGCATTTTTGCCCATTCCTCCTTGCAAAACTGCTCCAGCTCCTTCAAGTTGGATGGTTTGTGCTTGTGAACAGCCATCTTTAAGTCTGACCACAGATTTTCTAATGGATTGAGGTCAGGGCTTTGACTAGGCCATTCCAACACATTTACATGTTTCCCCCTTAACAAGCGTTGCTTTAGCAGTGTGTTTGGGGTCATTGTCCTGCTGAAAGGTGAACCTCCGCCCTAGCCTCAAATCACGCACAGAGTGGTACAGGTTTTTCTCAAGAATTTCCCTGTTTTTAGCACCATCCATGTTTCACTGTGAGGAAGGTGTTCTTTGGGTGATGTGATGTGTTGGGTTTGCGCCAGACATAGTGTTTTCTTTGATTGCCGAAAATTAACATTTTCGTCTCATCAGACCAGAGCACCTTCTTCCATACATTTTGGGAGTCTCCCACATGCCTTTTCACAAACTCAAAATGTGCCATTTTGTTTTTTTGCTGAAAGTAATGGCTTTCTTCTGGCCACTCTGCCATAAAGATCAACTCTATGGAGCGTACGGCTTATTGTCGTCCTATGTACAGATACTCCAGTCTCTGCTGTGGAACTCTGCAGCTCCTCCAGGGTTACCTTAGGTATCTGTGCTGCCTCTCTGATTAATGCCCTCCTTGCCTGGTCCGTGAGTTTTGGTGGGTGGCTGTCTCTTGGCAGGTTTGCTGTTGTGCCATGTTCTTTCCATTTGTTATGATAGATTTGATGGTGCTCCTGGGGATCATCAAAGATTTGGATATTTTTTATAACCTAATCCTGACTTGTACTTCTCAACAACATTGTCCCTTACTTGTTTGGAGAGTTCCTTGGTCTTCATGGCAGTGTTTGGTTAGTGGTGCCTCTTGCTTAGGTGTTGCAGCCTCTGGGGCTTTTCAAAAAAGGTGTGTATATGTAATGACAGATCATGTGATACTTAGATTACACACAGGTGGACATCATTTCACTAATTATGTGACTTCTGAAGGTAATTGGTTGCACCAGAGCTTTTTATGGGCTTCATAACAAAAGGGGTGAATACATAAGCACATGCCAATTTTCTGTTATCTATTTCTAAAAAATAGTTTTATGTATATATTTTTCTCATTTCACTTCACCAACTTAGGCTTTTGTGTTCTGATCCATCACATAAAATTCAGATTAACAAAAACATTGAACTTAAGGCTGAAGTCTAACAAAATAGGTAAAAAGTCAAGGGGGGTGAATACTTTTGCAAGACACTGTAGGCCTGCTTGAGGAGAAAACACACAGTTTAAAAGTTAAAAAAACAAATATGTGAGTTTCACTTGTAAATGCACTACAGTGGTCCTTTAAGTGCATTTCATAATTTAATGCATTCCTTTAGATTGTAAGTCTGTAAGTTTTCAATCTTCCTATGTGCTTTGGTGAAAGCTTAAAGACAAGACCCTCCATTCTCTTCTCTTCATTGTGTTAATATTGTTTTGACTTCAGCTTACCCCTGTATAGCGATACGGTATATGTTGGCGAGTTACAATTAAAGGAAATAATAATAATGCCATTAAATATGGTATAACAACACATTAACACTATGTTTTGAATGGCACTGAAAATGCACTTAGCTGAAGTGATGCACTGTTATATTTATGGTTTGGACCTATGGGTGGCATTAGAAACGAGACTGGGGTAGGGTTGGTATAGTGCTCAGAGCTATGTTGAAGAGATGGGCAATTTACATAAACGATTCCAGATTTCTAAAACAGAGAGTTTGCAAAACACTAGCATATATGTTAGGGTATAAGTGTGTATGCTGGGATTACAGAAGCATTAAGGTTTTGTGTTACAGTTGAGGGTCATGTTCTATGGTTTGGGGATATGAGTTAGGCTTGTGGTAAGAAGGGGGTTTAGGGTTTGATTACATTTAAAGTGTCAATTCATATACATAATGCAAGCTTCGTAGTTGAGTTAAGATATTCAAAATCCTGGCACAAATGTTATAGGTTAAGAATTCGTTTTGGGGTTAAGGGTGCAAGGTAATGTTTATAGTTATGGTTAGGGATTATGATTACTGTTAGGGACTATGAGTTACAGTTGAGCCGGGAATATCATTAATATTGTGGTTAGGGTTAGACTCGGTTACACCAAATAGAGGCAAAGATGGACAACTCACATAACTCCAGAATCTATACCCAGGAAAAATATTAGATCGTTAAGAATTAGGACAGGGTTTAGAGTAGGACATAATGTAACATTTCTTGCTATAGTTAAAAGTTATGAATTAGGATTGGGCTAGGAACAGGATTTAATTTAGTTTAGGACATAAAACACAGGAACAAAGATAGGTAATTCACAGAAATTATTTCAGATTTGTAAATGAATTAAACTAAATTTCAAAGCCCTGGCACTAACATCATTTTAATGCAGTAATTCTGACTTCAATCACTGAGATTTAGCTGGAGTTGATGAAGCAATAGACTTTTGGAATGGATGTGCCTCAATTCCAATGTGTAGGTCACAGTCCAAATGAATTGGACATAACAGAAAGGTTTTATTACGGGGCCTAGTGTTTGCTTGAGAAATACGTCAAGTGCTTGGTGTTTCTAAGTGCTTTGTGATTTAATGACTGCCAAAACGACTTGCAACATATTGCAGAGCAGGTGTTTCTATTTAATAATTGTAAAAAGCACAAGAAATCAAAAGAGAAATTACATTTTAATGGCTCTGACACTTCACTACACTGCAATTCTGTTCGTCTTGGCCATTTCCACTAACCCAAAAAGAGAAGATCGTTATTGCAGGATTTTTTTTATCCACTTGAAGCTGTATATAATTATCAAATTTGGGGAGAAAAAAGAAAGCAAATCATCTAAGCAGGAAATAGGTTTCTTTTTATATGTAATTACAAGATTTAACACAATCCTACACCCACAGAGAAGTGACACCATGAAAAGATAATGAGTATATTGTTCTGTTGTTGATTGGAGTATATAGAGCAACAAAGACACAAAGCGGCTGTCAGTGTGACACACACATCTTTTATTATACTCACTATCCACTTAACTAGAATGTGAAATAGTATATAATAATCCTCCAACAAAAGCCATTTGTGAATATGATTTTGTATTAACCTGTTGTAAACATGACATAAATTAAATTTAAAATGTAATTCTGAGCAGGAAAAACATATTTTTTACTTGTTTTTAGACGTCCAAATAAAATGCTATTCTGTTACTATATAGGTATATATATATATATATACCATCTTCCATGTGAGTGTATAACTGTATACATATATATATATATATATATATATATATATATATACAGGGAGTGCAGAATTATTAGGCAAGTTGTATTTTTGAGGATTAATTTTATTATTGAACAACAACCATGTTCTCAATGAACCCAAAAAACTCATTAATATCAAAGCTGAATATTTTTGGAAGTAGTTTTTAGTTTGTTTTTAGTTTTAGCTATTTTAGGGGGATATCTGTGTGTGCAGGTCACTATTACTGTGCATAATTATTAGGCAACTTAACAAAAAACAAATATATACCCATTTCAATTATTTATTTTTACCAGTGAAACCAATATAACATCTCAACATTCACAAATATACATTTCTGACATTCAAAAACAAAACAAAAACAAATCAGCGACCAATATAGCCACATTTCTTTGCAAGGACACACAAAAGCCTGCCATCCATGGATTCTGTCAGTGTTTTGATCTGTTCACCATCAACATTGCGTGCAGCAGCAACCACAGCCTCCCAGACACTGTTCAGAGAGGTGTACTGTTTTCCCTCCTTGTAAATCTCACATTTGATGATGGACCACAGGTTCTCAATGGGGTTCAGATCAGGTGAACACGGAGGCCATGTCATTAGATTTTCTTCTTTTATACCCTTTCTTGCCAGCCACGCTGTGGAGTACTTGGACGCGTGTGATGGAGCATTGTCCTGCATGAAAATCATTTTTTTCTTGAAGGATGCAGACTTCTTCCTGTACCACTGCTTGAAGAAGGTGTCTTCCAGGAACTGGCAGTAGGACTGGGAGTTGAGCTTGACTCCATTCTCAACCCGAAAAGGCCCCACAAGCTCATCTTTGATGATACCAGCCCAAACCAGTACTCCACCTCCACCTTGCTGGCGTCTGAGTCAGACTGGAGCTCTCTGCCCTTTACCAATCCAGCCACGGGCCCATCCATCTGGCCCATCAAGACTCACTCTCATTTCATCAGTCCATAAAACCTTAGAAAAATCAGTCTTGAGATATTTCTTGGCCCAGTCTTGACGTTTCAGCTTGTGTGTCTTGTTCAGTGGTGGTCGTCTTTCAGCCTTTCTTACCTTGGCCATGTCTCTGAGTATTGCACACCTTGTGCTAGTGATGTTGCAGCTCTGAAATATGGCCAAACTGGTGGCAAGTGGCATCGTGGCAGCTGCACGCTTGACTTTTCTCAGTTCATGGGCAGTTATTTTGCGCCTTGGTTTTTCCACACGCTTCTTGCGACCCTGTTGACTATTTTGAATGAAACGCTTGATTGTTCGATGATCACGCTTCAGAGGCTTTGCAATTTTAAGAGTGCTGCATCCCTCTGCAAGATATCTCACTATTTTTGACTTTTCTGAGCCGGTCAAGTCCTTCTTTTGACCCATTTTGTCAAAGGAAAGGAAGTTGCCTAATAATTATGCACACCTGATATAGGGTGTTGATGTCATTAGACCACACCCCTTCTCATTACAGAGATGCACATCACCTAATATGCTTAATTGGTAGTAGGCTTTCAAGCCTATACAGCTTGGAGTAAGACAACATGCATAAAGAGGATGATGTGGTCAAAATACTCATTTGCCTAATAATTCTGCACTCCCTGTATGTATATATATATATATATATATATACAGTTATACACTCACTGGAAGATGGTGGTAAATAAGGAGATGTTGTCAACACAAAGAGACTGTTCCCTGAGAGCAAAGGGGCTTTTTTAAGCACATTAATAAAATGTTTTATTAATAAAATGTTTATTACACTATGATGTTTTCTTTTCACTTGCCAAAAACAATAAGTGAGTGGAGAGGATGAAGAACTAGTTAGGAAAGTAACGTGCTTAATTTTTCTGTTTTCTTAATTCACATGTCAGTCTTTGTTTAATCCTTATTATATTTGAAATATTACTTAGTGAGGTTCCTTTATTTTTTTTGTCTTTTTTTTTATTTCCAAAACATAAAAATACAAGTATAAAGAAAAGAAAAGAAAACAACATTGGTAGCAATTTACAAACTTCAAAAAGTTATCATAGGAAAAAAGAATACAATATATGATTCAAAATGCTGACCTGGACAACTTTCTCATAACAGCCTCTGAACCCATACAACATCTCTAATGGAAAGAGAAGTTCCTTTTCTTCAGAATCTTTTTGAGAAAGAAAAAGGAGGAGGAGGTGAATATACTAAGAGATCCGCCATATTACAAATATTTACAGTTTGAAAAACAAGACCTGTAGTCTATTGTGGCGCAGACCATGAGCTTTTATTGCAAAGTTCAGAATTAAACTGAGGAAAAAAGGGAAAATCATCAGATCAAGCAGATAAAAAAATATAATATCAGTGGGGGTAAAAAATAGATTTAAGGGACTCTACATGGTAGATAGAATCCCGGAAGAACTATCGACAGTAGTTTGTGACATTGTCCAGAAAACAGCAAAAACAAATATCCTCTAAAGAAAGAAAACTAAGAAGGCAAACTGGCTGTGTAATGAGGCTTTGAAGGTAGCCCAGGAAAGAAGGAAAGTGAAAGGTAGTGGAGACATGAAAAGATTTGTCCAACTGAATGCAGAATTCCAGAGGATAGCAAGAAGAGACAAGAAGTCATTCTATAACAAGCAAAGAGATAGAAAAGGATAACAGAATAGGATTGTCAAGATACCTCTTAAAAAATGGGGTTCTTAAGGGAATCTTTCATGACAAAAAGGGTATGATAAATGGCAAAAAATGGTAGTACCTTGACAGAAACAGATCAGATAAAGTAGAGGTGGCAAGAATACACAGAAGAGGCATCTCACCAGCATTGATAACTATTCAAAACCCTACAAGATGATGCTGTGAAAGTGTTGCTTGTCTTATGCCAACAAATTTGGAAACCTCAAAAGTGACCAGTGCACTGGAAAAGGTCAGTCTACATCAAAAAATTCCACTTATTCTATATTCCAGCAAGGTAATGCCTAACATCCTGCAAGCTTGGCTCCAACAATATATGGACCAGGAACTACCATATGTACGCTGGGTTTCATAGAGGCACGAGAGATCAAATTGCCAATGTCTGCTGAATAACAGCAGGCAAGAGAGTTCCAGAAAAACAGTTACTTCTGTTTCATAGGCTAAAGCCTTTGAACGTGTGGATCACAACAAAATAAGGCAAGTTCTTAAAGGGATATGCGTACCAGACCATTTCACACACCTCCAGAGAAATCTGTACGTGGACCAAGAAGCCATGGTCACAGGCAAACATGGAACAACTGAAACGTTCAAGATGGAGAAAGGATATTGTATATTGTCACCTTATTTATTCAAGTTTGAATGCATCATGTGTAAGGCCAGGTGGATGAATCGAAAGCCGGATTTAATATTACTGCAACAAATATCAATAACCTCAGATACTACTTTGATGGCTGAAAGTTAGGAAGAACTAAAGAAAGGGCCTATTGATGAAGGTGAAAGAAGGGAGTGCAAAAGCTGGCCTGCTGCACAGTGTTAAAAAGATGATGATCATTGCAAATAGCAGTTTCTGGCAAACAGATGGGGAAAATTTGGAGGCTGCAGCATGAAATAAATTACACATGCTTCTGGGAGGAAAGCTATGGCAAGTCTGGGCAAGCTGTTAAAAAGATATTATACTATCATCAAAGTCACGCATAGTTATAACTATAGAATTTCAAGTACCAACATACAGATGTGAGAGCTGGACCATAAAGAAAACTGAGCCCTGTAGAATGGACTTCTTTGAAGTTTGGTACTAGAGAAAATTTTAAAGGAAGGTACAATCAATCAGTAGAACAGGAAGTCAAGCGAAACTGTTCACTGGGAGGTTTGCTCATGAGGCTAAGGCTCAGATATTTTGACCATATCATAAGAAGACAGGATTCCTTACAGAAGATTCTGATGTTGTGAAAGATTGAAGGCATTTGAAGAAGGGGATGGCAGAGGCGGTGTTGAATAGATATAGTAATTGAAGTAATGAACAAGAACCTGAGGGAGCTCAGAGGGGGCTGACAGATGTGCCTGGTGTGCTGCAGTCTATAGGATTATGAAAAACCGAACATGACTGAACTACTGAACAACAACAACACACACACATATATATACAAACAAACACATACACATTATTACAGCAACATATTTAAAGAGCTTATATGGTCAAACTTTTTCTAGATAGTCTTTTGAATAACAAAACATGTAAATGGGTAGGGGTAAAGTTAAAAAAAGGAAATAAATACATATTTTACATTTTTCACAGAGCCTGCTTCTTCTAGCTTCTATCTCAATAGGGCATGTCATTGTAAACTATTCATTAGATCTAATGAATTATCGTGAATTTGGTTGGGTAAAAGAAAGATGTTATATCCATCTATTATTTACATTATATGGTTGTCCATTGGCCTTTCTATTACCATTGAAAACACACACAAACACTTATAGTTTGGCATTTTAACATATGAAGAGTTAACCATTCTTCTTTTTCAGAAAATAAGTTTTCAGTTTATAAAATAAACTTCTGAGTCTGATAAACATGTTCTAGCAGACGAGACTCGAGCTAATTCAAAAGATATAGCAGAGACCTTCAAAATGCAACTTTAAGATAATGTGTTTTGAGACATATGCATCTCACTTCAATACTCTATTGGCCCAAATAAATATTATCAAGCAGTTGTTAAGTAAGTGTACAATGGCCTAGTCTAATACTTGGCAGACAATATCAGACAGAGGTCACACATATTAATATTAATCCAGTTTAATAATTTGTACCAGAGCGCTCTCAAGCGTATAGAAACAGATATACACAACACATTTATAAATTCATTCTAATTTATACCTATACATGCAAATGGGAAGTAACTATTTGTGATTGGTGGAAACCAACCTTGTGATGATGAGGCAGAAATAGTTATCTAATGGCAGAGAGAAGGTGTTGGGGTTTTCCTGCTTTTTCCTGGGTCTTTCCTTCATCTGTACTATTGTCTTGCCTGAGTCTTTTCTTCTGTACTTTTTTCTGGCTGGTCTTTTCTGGCTTATCTGGTAGTCCTGTCTGTGGACATACCTGAGTGTCATCCTTGGGCATAAACCTATGTCCCTAAGATATATAACTATATCTGTCTATCCAAATATCTCCACAAACAAATAACACAAAGAGGGATTACTTCAGACTATCTTGAGAAGGGATCCTAAATATGAGACAGGTGTTCATCAACTGCTTGCAGCCTAACAGCCTTATTAAATTGTGAATGGGGCAATTGAATAGGACTGTATATAGTATTTTTTTCACCCAAGTGTCTATTTAGTGCAAAAGTAAGGTCTTCAGTAACTAAAAACGTATTTTAAAAAAATATGCTATGTGCTTATACAGAGCCCTACTTAATTAGTCGAATGTGAATGTAATAAGTCTGTAAGGCGATCCCGCGTTTCCTAAGTGTTTGTAGGCAAAGTCCTGCGTGTTTCATTGCCTCCACTGCTCGCCTTCAGCGCTCATCGCCAAAGTGCTGTGCGTGTTAGTGTTTTAATGGATCGCCTCGCTACACGAGGCTAGCATGCAATGAGAGCCTTTGATGCTCATCACCCAAGTGCTGTGCGTGTTAGTGCCTTAACGGCTTTAACGGCTCACCTCGCTAGTGAGGAGCGCCGAAAGTCGTACGCACCACGCAAAGCGTGTCGACGTCTCATAGTTCAACAATTATAATATGTGATTGACCGATTTGATAAATTAAATGTAATCAATTTTGATGTAAGACCAGTAGCCAAATAATAGCTTGCCAATACCTAAATCAAAGGTTATTTAGCTTGCAATCTCACATACACTATAACCAACTTTGATATATATTTCTTCAATACATATTTCTTTATTCTAACTGCCATATAGATTGTTATACACCATATTTATCTATTTACTGCTTCCATAGAGTAACAGGTTATATTGCTAATTATTAATATCATATATACTGTATCAAATAGACAGCTGATAAATTGTTAATCCACATTTTAAAAGTTTATATACACTGCTTCTTGATCTCTGTATTGATCTAACAAAATATAAAGTGTGTTAAGACTAATTGTTATCCAATCATCCAAAATAGATTGTAATAGACATTGGGTAGATTGTATACTGTGATCTAACTAAATATCAAAGCTTACAAGTGTAAACACTTATAATTGTTTATTCTTGATATTTACTTTACTGCGATACCAATAAATGCTATTTCAGCACACAGTGTATACTTGACGATAAGTTGATTCCCGAAATCAATAAATCTATACATTGTAATATTTTAAGAAACTATATTAATCTATACAGTGTAATATTTATGTCATATCAATTGCATGACAGAATGTACGACTGCAACAGCAGTTGTAGATGCCAGATTACCACTGTCTATATACACACTTCCAGTATGTTCAAAATGTCTGCAAATCTCAGGAGGTAAAGTTACTGGAGTAATTGGGAATTAGTATTCTCTGCTATATAAAACACAACCTCAGGAATGCTCATCATGGGTATATTGTGAGGATACGAGTTAGGTAGAACAGTGTGTGGTCTTCTTTGGTCTATTGTCCTTTCCTAATGGCTACCATTTGTCACATGAAGCATCTCTCTGACATATTAAATCCTCAGCATGTAAGTCACTGGACATCTAGGCCAGAAGTAAACTCTGTTTGCATGGAGTACATGAAAGGGCCTAACTGTGATATTGGTGCTGGTGTGTCCGGGCTATTGTATTGATTGCCCACAGCTCACATACACTGGTTAAGCACTTAAGCCCTATTCCTGCTTTTTATCTTCCTCCCTTTTAAAAATGACAGTATTAGGTCCTCTGCTTTTTAACATATTTATTAATGACGTAGAAGTGAAATTGAGGAATGGGCATCTAAATGGCAGATGAGATTTATACGAATAAATGTAAAGTTATGCATCTGGGAAGGAAAAAAAGCCATGCAATTTATAATCTTAATGGAGCAAATCTAGGTGTTTCAGATATTGAGAGGGATTTGGGAGTGCTTGTGGACAACCCTCTAGGTAACAGTGCTCAAAGCCAAGCAGCAGCTGCAAAGGCAAATAAAATATTAGCATGTATTAAGAAGAGTATAGAAGCAAAGGAAGCAAATATAATTCTGCCACTATACAAATCTCTGGTACGACCTCATTTGGAATATGGAGTACAATTTTGGGCACCACTTCATAAAAAGGACATTTTAGAGCTGGAAAAGGTACAGAGGAGGGCAACAAAACTAATAAGGGGAATGGAGGGGCTAAGTTATGAAGAAAGACTAACCAAATTAAACCTATTTTCCCTAGAAAAAAAGGCATCTATGAGGGGATATGATTACCCTATTTAAATACATCCAGTTTCAATATAAGGCTTTGTCAAGTGAACTATTTGTACCAAGAGATTTTCAACTGACAAGAGGACATCCCTTGACGTTAGAAGTAAAAAGATTTCACCTTAAAGAAAGAAAAGGGTTCTTCACAGTAAGGGTGGTTAATCTGTGGAATTCTCTACCAAAGGAGGTGGTGACAGCAAATTTGATAGAGAACTTTAGAAAGGGGTAATATATATTTTTGAATAAAGAGGGCATTCAATGTTATCCTAGATAACTAGCCAAGGAACATTAATCCAGGGAGAAATTTGATTGCCAGTCTCTGGGGTCAGGAACAAATTTTGCTTTCTTTCCCCTTGTGAGACAATTGGCAAAGTTTCAATGTTTTTTTTCTGTTTGCCTTCCTCTGGATCAATTAACAATTATTAACAAATAGTCCACATATTAAAAGGATCAAAAGAGATCTAAAAAGGTTGAACTTGATGAAGTAACAGTCTTTATTCAACCTCAAATACTATGTAACTATGTAATCCAGAAGCAAAATGGGTCCTTTTTCAGGTCTGTTGAATATGGCACGTGCTGGGTAGCTGCCACTGGATCTCTTGGTCCAATACCTCCTGCAGATCTTCAGTGGCTGAAAAACCATCTAGCAGTCTACAGTTCTAGCAATGCTTATCCAGAATAGACCTCCAGAAGCTGGCTGTGCCTCTGCAGAAGTCATGATATAACTGGAGGGACCATGGCTACCGGTCGAGCATCTCAAGCTGGAAGGGAGACATCAAGGAGTCATACTGATTCTCCAAGTTCACTTCCTCCAAGATCAAGTCTTCCAGCCACTACCAATTCTTTGGGATCCTCACCCAGGACCCCCTTTTCCTACAGCCAGCACGGCTCTTACCCTGCATTGGTTATAATCAGAGATGTTACTGGGAATTCCTTCTACTCCTCTGCTGGGGTAATTAGGAAGTCAGGTATTAGTCTCCTCATATGCATAAAACACATGCAGGAGCGTACAGCAAAAACTAAAGACTAACAGCAAATAAACGTATTTCTTAAATATTAAATGACACACCTTTGCTTTGTCTGTATCCGTATCTCACTCTGTCATGCTCCTCTTTTCTCATTTCCCTAATTTCCCCACTTTAATAACTTTCTATATTTTGTGTAAACCAACCTAGTATTTTTTAGGAAGTACACTTTTTCTCACAGAAATCCTCTTTAACATCTCACAAAAGGCTAAAACATACTTTAATACATTAGTGTTTCTTCTGTTTAGAGGAAATCTACCTGGTATATCAGGTCTAGACTAACCTTGTGGTCTTTAAGTATCAATAATTAAGAGTGTCTCTGTGTCACTCAGCCAAACACATACACTGACTTATGATACTTTTTGAATTATTCTTTGTTTAAAATAGCAATAATCTGACACATCTTCAGTTTGTGTGTGTACTAGAGGGGGTAATTTAGCTGCCCAATCAGAACAATATGGCACATGTGCATTTTTAGGTTTAGTACTATTTGAGCGAGCGCAAGAGCTTAGCACTTAAAGCAAATTACTGGCTCATATCTCCTCAATCTAACACAGCTGTGGCAGATCATTTGGAGAAGGAGGACATTATGTTAAGTACAGGGATTGAGAATTACACAAAGTCGTAAGTGCTGCTATTACATTTAGTACTTGTGAAATAGCCGGATTACTGTGCCCTCCTCCATGAGGTCCCAACATTGCTAAAACATAACATTTTAAATCTGATTACTTCTTAGCAGACAGCTGCTTTCATAAGGATTGTGTTAGAATATTTTATGGAAGTAATTTAATTTCTCAAAAGAACAATATTTAGATTATTGTGCATCAATTAAGTCCATATTTTATAGTTATAAACCCACCACAGTGAAAAGACTTGTAAGACACAACATTTCCATAACTCTGTATATAGGTTTATGGCAGCTTGTGCATTAGGAGTCCACTGTAGTCAATTTGTGTTCTCTTTATTTATGGGGCCCGCCTCTTTAGCCAATCAGAATGGAGATGTCTATTTTTCCTCACTGTACTTCTCAGACTACAGCAGATCACCATACTACAGTACAGTGCAGGATGGATGGATGGATAGATAGATAGATAGATAGATAGATAGATAGATAGATAGATAGATAGATAGATAGATAGATAGATAGATAGATATGTGTTAGATCAGTGATTTCCAAACCTCTCCTCAAGTTTCCCCAGACAGGTCAGCATTTCAATGTAACACAGATGAGGAAATTAGATGCTCCATTACCTGTTCCATACTAATTTCCTCCCCTGTGTTCACACAGTGTTACATTGAAATCCCAACCAGTCTGGGGAGCCTTGAGGGGCTCTGTTAGATAACAAATATATGGCACTCTTGTGGACATGTTTTTAATAAAGACCTCAGCATTTACAAGCACAGATTTGCCTTTGCCAATGTTGCTGATTTAAACACATTTCTATTTTAATTAATACACCAATTATTTCACATATAGTGGGCTAAAAGTGATAGAAGCCCTCCACCGTACAAAGTACAGTAGTACAAATAAGGAATAGTACATTAGTGATTACATTTGAATGTCTAAAAAATAAGTTAATAAAAACGTATTTCCTACTCAAATTTCTCAGAAATTCAGTATATGCACTGCACTCTGGGAAAACTGGGCGGGGCATGCAAATGTGACCACATAATGCTCCCTCACTCTGTGAATCTTGGAAAGGAGCCAGGTTTAAAATGGTTTGGATTGACAGAGTGAGGGTGCATTATGTGGTCTCATTTGCATGCCCCGCCCAGTTTTCCCAGACTGCAGTGCATATACTAAATTTCTGAGAAATTTGAGCAGGAAATAAGTTTTTATTAACTTATTTTTTGGACATTCAAATGGAATCACTAATATACTATTCCTTATTTCAATTAATGAAATCCATGTGTATAAAATATACTGTATGTTTGTGTGTGCATCCCCTGCTTCAGAAACGTAATGCGCAATCCACACTGGCCTTTCTGCTTACAATATTAGACACCACTGATTCAGTTCTTTTGACTAGCACCTTAAAAACAGAACTAAACAGCAGACCAAATTCCAGTAGGAGAACCATCACTCTTCTAAATGTAATATTGTCTCTAAAAATGCCTTTATACTCATGGCTTACATAGCTGCTAAAGTTGTTAATTACATACTTTTTAAGATGTCAAATTTTATGGTCCTTAAAAAAGTAAATCTGCGTCCAACTATTTTTCTCCAGGAGAAGAATTGCCTGGTAAATTAGGGTTGGATCATTCTTTTGAGTGGATACACTACAATATATATCACTAATGTATATGGCACAGTTGAGCTACAAGACATTTCTCTCTCTGTTGGCCAAAATTCCCACAGCACAAGCCACCATACAATTCCTTGAACACGCAGCATGGCACCAGTATCCTCACCTGAGAACACAAGTATAGAGTCCACTGTCCTCCACCTCTGCCGTGTGCACCCAGATAGAGTCGTCGTCCTTACTCATTCGAGCCACAGAGAAGATAATAGGTTCCTCCAAATCACCTTTGGTTTTGTACCACATGAGTCTCAGCCCTGCGCTCTGAGCCATGGTGTAGTTAGTCCTGATATAGCTGTAGAAAAGGGCACATTTCACCCGGACAGGTTCACCTGCCAACCCCATATATGTCTTCAGATCCACCGACCAATCGATGCAGCCATCCACTAAAATTAAACACAAAGAGAGCACATGTTAACCAGTGAAATATAATATTATATTGCTAAATAACTGAACTAACATAATTACATATGTCCCATTATTCATATAATTTTTAAAGGCACTACATAGATACAAATACATTATCACACAGGTTATCCAGCACAATGCTCTTTCTTCAAAAAGGTCTGGAGGCAGAAGAACCAGCATAAATGAGAATGCAAGCAACTAACAAGTATTTTTAAATACTTCACATTAATGTCTACTATGTTATTCTGGAATCATAATGTGTCATTTCTATGTCCCATTAATTAAATAATATATAGATATTTATATAGATAATGCATTATTTTAATAACTTTTATTTGTAATGCAACAACATATTCCGTAGGGCTAAACAAGGTAGATACAAGACAAAACAACCTTAAAAAATTACAAATGAATGGAGGGCCCTGTTATTGAGTTTAAAATCAAGCATACAAAGTGCTTTCTCTAAAGCACCCAACAAGACTGAAAACTAGCAATCTTACAGTCTAAAGTGTATGGGTGAGGTATAGAAAGGTGAGGTACAATAATCCACAATCGAGTAAATAACAGCTGAAGGTGATAAGCTTCTTTAAATTGATGATTTATTTTTGTGACATTTTGAAGGATTTGAGGCAGGATGATAGTCTAGTGGAGCAAGGCAAGGAGTTCCAAAGAATAGGGCATTTAATGCATGACATTTACATTTATTTATGAGCAGAAGATGCTATTAAACATTTTTATTTTTTAAAGAACCACTTTGGGCAATTTTTATTTTCTGTATGGTATTTTGGGTAGATAAACTTGACAATGTCCAAAATGTTTTTAGAAAGTAAAAGAAAAAAATAAAATAAACACAGCCTTTACATTTTTCACTTTTATATGCAATTATTCTTTACTGTGAGCTTCCATTTTCTTTACTGAGCCTGCAACTTGTGGCTTCTGTCACAAAGGGGTTTGTTGTTGTAAACTAATGCCCATGGGAAAACCCAACTGCCATTAGTCCTAATAAATGCATTGGCAGTTTTAGATGCAAAATTTCCATTGTGCAGATATTAACTTGCTTTGCATTTTCAAAGTCTCCTCCCACTACAGGAATCGAAAAAAAGTTGATTCCATAGCAGCATACATTGCATATAAAAATAATATTAATAATACATTATGTATATTTTGCATTCTAAAAATATTGGTGCCTATTTTCAAGTGTAGTCATTTATATACTTTTGACAACATTAGCCCTTTAAACACATTACGCTGCACAATTATAAAAAAAAAATGATTTAATGCAAAATATATATGTTTATGAGTGTGTGTGTGTTTGTCTCTTTGTTCATATTTGTCTGTGTGTCTGTCTTTCTATGTGTGTGTATGTGTGCGTCTGCCTGTGTGTGTGTGTCTGTCTGTGTGTGCATATGTTCCAGTCAATCTGTGTGTGTCTATGTGCTTGTGATGTCTGTATGTGTGTCTGTTTATGTGTGTGTGCCTGTGTATGTGTGTGTGTGTGTGCTAGTATGTGTGTGCAGGAACCGTGCAGCTGATCAGGCATTTAAAAGCTCCTCTGTATAAGGGTCATTCTGCCTCATTCCTATATAATTTGATGTAAAATGGTAATCCTTACACATTATTGCATTTCTTTTACAATAATGTTTTCTGTCACTATGGAAAAAGGCCCAGATTGTGTTATAGGTGTAATCTCATTATGTGAATTGTGTTTCTTGTGAAAAATAAAGGGTTATTTCATTGTATCACTTTATCACATCCTCTGGTGTAATAATGGACTGAAGAGATTCTGATTAATACGTATTTATTATGACACTGTCAGGCTAAGAGAGACTGATAAAAGCTACCCCTATTTTGAAGGACCACTGTAGACCCATATTGTTGTTTTAAAAAACTAGACTCTCTACAAATGAAAATAAAGAATTTATGTCTTTCATTAATTAGTTCTTTCAAGTTACCTGTAGTGGGAACCAACAGTGTTTTTTCTTTCTATCTTTCTGCAAGAGTATTTAAAGGTTGAATACAGATAAGGATTCATTTGGTATTAGTGAAATGAAGCAAGCCTTCTATATAAATAAGACAAACACTAAATATTATTTGTTGTTGTTTAGTCGTTCAGTCGTTTCCGACTCTCCATGACCCGATAGCCCACAGCACACCAGATACATCTGTCAGTCACCGCCTCTCTGAGCTCGATTAAGTTCATGTTCATCTCTTCAATGATGTCATCTATCGTGTGCCTTTAATCTTTCCCAGCATTAGAGTCTTCTCTAGGAAATCCTGTCTTCTCATGATATGGCCAAAATATTTGAGCTTCAGCCTCATGATCATACCTTATAGTGAACAGTTTGTCTTGATTTCCTGAAGTACTGATTTATTGGATCTTATCGTAGTCCAAGGGATTCTAAGCAGTTTTCGCCAACACCACAATTCAAAGGCATCAATTCTATGATGCTCAGCCATCGTTATGGTCCAGCTCTCATATCGGTATGTTACTACTGGGAATACCATAGGTCTAACTATGCAGACCTTTGTTTATAGTGTAATGTCTTTACTTTTTACTAGCTTGTCCAGACTTGCCATGGCTTTCCTCCCCAGAAGAAAACGTCTTTTAATTTCATGGCTACAGTCACCATCTGAAGAGATCTTGGATCCCTATAAAATAAAATCGATATTGCCGTTTGCCATGGTCTTAGTCTTTTTAACGTTGAGCAGCAGACCAGCTTTTACACTTTCTTCTTTTACCTGCACTAAGTCCTTTAGTTCCTCCTCATTTTCAGCCATCAGAGTAATATCATCAGCATATCTGAGATTGTTGATGTTTCTTTCAGCAACATTGATTCCGACTCGTTCAGCCCTGCTTTACGCATGATGTACTCTGCATATAAGTTGAATAATTAAGGTGACAATATACAACCTTGTTGCACACTTTTTCCTATTTTGAACCATTCTTGTGTCGCATGTTCGGTTCTGACCATGGCTTCCTGGTCCAGATACAAATTCCTTAGGAGGTGGATGAGATTATCAGGTACTCCCATCTCCTTAAGAACTTGCCACATTTTGTTGTGATCCACGCAGTCAAAGTCTTTAGAATAGTCTATGAAGCAGGAGAAAATGTTTTTTTTTCTGGAACTCTCTTGCTTTCTCTATTATCCATCGGACATTGGCAATTTGATCTCATGTGCACATCTCCTTATATTGTTGATGCCTAGCTTGTAGGATCTTAAGCATTACCTTGCTGGCATGGGAAAGGAGCGCAATTGTTCAATAATTGGAGCACACTTTGGCACTGCCTTTTCTTGGGATTGGGATGTAGACTGACCTTTTCCAGTCTATTGGCCACTGTTGAGTTTTCCAAATGTGTTGGCATATGGCAAGCAGCACTTTCACAGCATCTTCCTGTAAAATTTTGAATAGTTCAAACGGGATTCCATCAACTCCTGCAGCCTTGCTATTAGCAAGGCATCCTAGGGCCCATCTCACTTCACTCTCCAAGAACTATTGAGGTCCTATTGAGGTCCTTTAAGATCCTTCCTGAATAGATCTTCAGTGTAGTCCTGCCACCTCTTTTTTTATCTGATCTGCTTCTGTCCCTACCATTTTGGTCTTTTATCACGCCCACTTTGGCATGAAAGGTTCCTTTGAAGTCCCCAATTTTCTTGAAGAGATCACTTGACTTTCCTATTCTGTTATCTTCTTCTATCTCTTTACATTGCTCATTGTAGAAAGTCTCCTTGTCTCATGGTGTTATCCTCTGGAATTCGGCATTCATTTGGACAAATCTATTCCTATCACTACTACCTTTCACTTTCCTTTTTTCCTGGGCTTCTTCCAAAGACTCGTTACACAGCCAGTTTGATCTCTTACTTTTCTTTCTTTTAAGGATATTCTTTGTTGCTGTTTCCTGGATTATGTTGCACACTTCAGTCCATAGTTCTTCAGGCATTCTATCTTCCATGTCTAGTCCCTTAAATCTATTCTTTACTTCCACTGCATATTCCCAAGGGATATGGTTTATTTTGTATCTGCTTGGTCTAATGACTTTTCATCTTTTTTTTCAGTTTAATTTTAAACTTTGCAATAAGTAGCTCATGGTCTGAGCCGCAGTCAGCTCCAGGTCTTGTTTTTGCTGACTATATAGAGCTCCTCCATCTTTGGCAGCAAAGTATATAGCCAATCTGATTTCTATATTGTCCATGTGGTGATGTCTATGTGTAGAGTCGTCTCGGAGGCTGTTGGAAGAGGGAGATTGCTATGACCAGAGAATTATCTTGACATAATTCTGCTAATCTATGACCTGCTTCATTCTGTACTGCAAGGTCAAACCTTTCAGTTATTCCAGGTGTCTTTTGTTTCCTTACTTTAGCATTCCAATCTCTTAGGATGAAGGTAATATATTTTCTTGGTGTTATATCTATGACGTGTTGAAGATCTTCATAGAACTGGAAAAACTTCAGAACTGGACAACTATTATAGGGGTAATTAATTAAACGTTGTATTAATTGGTTTACTTTCTAAGCACATTTTCACCATTGTGGGGACTAACTCTTCAAAAATACATTCTGTAAATAAAATGGACTTGTCAAGATTGATTTTGTTTCATCAACTGATATAATAGCAAAAACTGCTAAATATATTCAAATGTGATTTATCGTTTTTCAAATAAATACATCTTACCCCTTGAATCTGCACACCTACAAATTATCAGTTTTGTGTTCACCATTTAAAAGCTCCAGTACAACCCTTCCATTCTTCCTTTCCATGCATTGCCCTTACAAGAAATGGAAGATGCTGAGCATAAATGTGACAGTTCAGATCTGTCACATGGTAGTGTAATATGCACTGTTAAATTGAGGCCCGTGGGACATAGCTGCAATGAGCACCGAAGGAGCTCATTGCAGGGGTGAAGATGAGCGCCACAGGTGCTCATCGCGAGGCCCGCTGGACTTAGCAGCAATGAGCGATGAAGGCGCTTACTACAGGGATCGAGAGTCAGCGGGACTCAGCAAGAGGCACGCAATACTTTACAACTTTAACTGCTGAACCTCCAAATTCAAAAGACCACCAAAAAACGCCAAATACTTTTAAAAAAATGCCTTTTACATACAGCACAGGGGGATCGCCAGGGAGCCCGTGAGTGAGGTTGCAAGTTCATTTCAGGTATATTTGGCGTTTTTTGACAATCGAAATTCGGCTAAGCAAGAGAAAAAATGGTGGCCGAAAAAACTTAAATGGATGAAAACGAGGCTGATGCCAGTAAAAAAGAGCACAAAGTCAGTAACAATTAATGCAAGCCAGTAACACTTAACCCAAAGAAGTAACACTCATCGCGAGGCATCTAAACTACACGGGGGGAGAGGCTCCCAATGAGCGCCGAAGGTGATTATTGCAAAGTAACAAAGTAGATGGGGGAAAGGCTCGCCATGAGCGCTGAAGGTGCTCAGAGGGGACAGAGCATCGCATTGTGTGGCAAACAGCATTCCCAGCCTTAACATTTTCTTGCCATCATTTTTGACGGGCAAGTCGGTAGTAATATAATTTTGGGCAAGAACACTCATGCAAATTCAGAGTAAAACATGCCTAAGGAATGTCTAAGCTAAAGATAAAAATATACCATTTCTTGTGACACTGCATTAAACATACAGTGCCTTGCAAAAGTCACCCCCCTTTTTACATATTTTGTTACATTACAGCCTTAAGTTCAATGTTTTGTTAATCGGAATTTTATGTGATTGTTTAGAACACAATAGTCTAGGTTGGTGAAGTGAAAAGAGAAAAACATATAGGGTACATAAAACTATTTTTTAGAAATAGAAAACAGAAAATTGGCATGTGCGTATGTATTCACCCCCTTTGTTATGAAGTCCATAAAAAGCTCTGGGACAACCAATGTTAGAAGTCCCATAATTAGTGAAATTATGTTTACCTGTGTGCAATCTAAGTGTCACATGATTTGTCTTTACATATACACACCTTTTTTTTAAAGGCCCCAGAAGCGGCAACACCTAAGCAAGAGGCACCACAAACCAAACACTGCCATAAAGACCAAGGAACTCTCCAAACAAGTAAGGGACAATTTTGTTGAGAAATACAAGTCAGGGTCATCGCAATGAGCGATGAAGGCGCTCACTACAGGGATCGAGAGTCAGCGGGACTCAGCAAGAGGCACGCAATACTTTACGGCACGCAATACTTTGCAACTTTACCTGCCGAACCTCCGAATTAAAAAAAAAATATCCAAATCTTTGATGATCCCCAGGAGCATCATCAAATCTATCATAACCAAATGGAAAGAACATGGCACAACAGCAAACCTGCCAAGAGACGGAAGCCCACCAAAACACACAGACCGGGCAAGGAGGGCATTAATCAGAGAGGCAGCACAGAGATCTAAGGTAACCCTGGAGGAGCTGCAGAGTTCCACAGCAGAGACTGGACTATCTGTACATAGGACGGCAATAAGCCGTACGCTCCATAGAGTTGGGCTTTATGGCAGAGTGGCCAGAAGAAAGCCATTACTTTCAGCAAAAAAACAAAATGGCACATTTTGAGTTTGTGAAAAGGCATGCATGTGGGAGACTCCCAAAATGTATGGAGAAAGGTGCTCTGGTCTGATGAGACGAAAATGTTAATTTTCGGCAATCAAAGAAAACACTATGTCTGGCGCAAACCCAACACATCACATCACCCAAAGAACACCATCCCCACAGTGAAACATGGTGGTGGCAGCATCATGCTGTGGGGATGTTTGTCAGCAGCCGGGACTGGGAAACTGGTCAGAGTTGAGGGAAAGATGGATGGTGCTAATTACAGGGGTATTCTTGAGTAAAACCTGTACCACTCTGTGCATGATTTGAGTCAAGGACGGAGGTTCACCTTCCAGCAGGACAATGACCCCAAACACACTGCTAAAGCAACACTTGAGTGGTTTAAGGGAAAACATGTAAATGTGTTGGAATGGCCTAGTCACAGCCCAGACCTCAATCCAATAGAAAATCTGTGGTCAGACTTAAAGATTGCTGGTAAGATGTGTCAAGCTCATAGAGACTTATCCAAAGCGACTTGGAGCTGTGATTGCCGCAAAAGGTGGCTCTATAAAGTATTGACTTTAGGGGGTGAATAGTTATGCACATTGACGTTTTCTGTTATTTTGTCCTATTTGTTGGTTGCTTCACAATAAAAAAAAAAACATCTTCAAAGTTGTGGGCATGTTCTGTAAATTAAATGATACAAATTCTCAGACAATCCATGTTAATTTTTGGTTATAAGGCAACAAAACTGCCAAGAGGGGTAAATACATTTGCAAGGCACTGTAGTTTTATGTAATATGTATCTATAGCAACAATTGACTGTACATTGATGCTCATGTTATTATAGAAGAATTGGGTTTTCTGAGCACCTGATATTTTTAGAAGGTAATAGTATACAAACAGCAATAAGAAAATCAAAAATAGTCACACTTTTTAGCATAGTCATACAAAAAGTGTAAAATTGCTAAAATGCTAGTGAGTCTTACAAAAAAGAAAAAATTACCGCACTTTTAGTCGTATGAAAAGCACAAAATGGCTACATTGCTAGCTAGTCATTGAAAAGCACAAAATGGCCTCACTTTTAGGTAGTTGTACAAAATAAAGCAAAAAGAGAAGAGGTGCTTCTTGCTCACTGTGCCTTAGGGAATACAGCTGCACCTCACTGATGAGGACACAGAAAAGGCCAAAACATATGTCTGGGGTTGGTTGTTGCTCCTGTTCAGCGTACAATTGCCTGGTATTTCACGGATGGATCACTCTTTTGAGTGGGCCCAGACTTATATACTACAAGGTATTTCTCCCTGTGAAGGGCACAACTGAGCTACAAGAGGTTGCTCTCTGAGTAGGTGACCAGGCCTATAGAACAAACCTACTTAGGTATTGCTCGTTCTCAGATGAGAGCCTCTGACTCTTTTTGTTTAGTTGTACAAAATGGCCACAATTAGCTACTCATATTAAAAACACAAAGTTACTATGTTGTTAGCTAACCACTTTATAAGGCCCCAGTAGGCACCTAATTAGTATTTAACCAAATTTAAGTACGATATAAAAAGGTTGTAGAAACACGCCGAATGTCAGTAAGTATAAAATGCAATCCGTATGCTGTACATGCTTTTTAACCTGAAGATCTGCCTAGTATGGAGAATTATTTATATTCAGCAATTTAAAAGAAATGAATTAATGAAGAGCATCGGGCAGGCAATGCTTAATCCATTAGGAAATTACTGCTTTATTATAAACGAGCTATGTGATTTTTTTTTAAAGTCACATGACTCATGTTCACCTTAAGAGTAGAGAACGAGGTGCCAAAACCCATATGATTCACAGCAAAGAGGAGCCATTTAGAGATCATACCGTGTTATGCTTTATTTTATAATTTAAACCTGTTCAAAAGCTTTTAAAAGTGAGTACCATAAAGCAGATTGTATGTGTCATTAGAAAATACTAAGTAAAAAACTTCATGATGGAACATTTCCTACTGAGAGACAGAGAAATAAGTACAGTGTAGAAGCTAGGTTTTATATTGACATTAAAAGGAAGAAATTGCTATTTTTACTCCTTGCTTGTGTAATGTTTATAAGTTGTTTTATACATGTAAACTGGCCTTATTTGACTTAAAACAACAGAGTATATTTTTTATTATAAAAATATTTTAAGTAGTTTTGTTTATTAAATAAACAGCCTCAATGTAATTATCTAATAAAATGTACACTTTTCTTACATTTAAGGAAACCAACATACTAACAGCCTGTTAGCTTCTGGAGTTGCTGCCTTTCTTACTGTTTCCTGCTCTGCTTGGTGCCATTTTTCACATCTGTGACCATCCAGAGCTGCATTATTAGAACTACGCTAAGACCATACCAGCAGAAGATGGTGTGCTCTTATCCTATCTCCCCGAAAGCAGCTCTGCTTCATTACAGTTGTGAAAAATGATAACAAGCATGGGAGTATATAGGAAGTAAGGGACTGTTCCAGAAGCTGACAGTCTGTACATTTTATATGATATTCACCTGGAGGAGGATACATTTAATTAATTAATAAACCTGCAGTAATAGAAAACTACAATTTCCATAATGTTGCTGTTCAATAAAGAACCAGGTAAATCAAACTTCTAAAGTGGAAAGACTAAAACATTTAAATTTAAATTTTGATTAACAAGCTGCTATATACACAAAACTGTCTATGTCACTTTAAGACTTTTCCTGGAGCCCACTAACATGACTGGGTTAGCAGCTTGCTTGTGTAGAGGGGAATCGGTGAATCAATTCCATTGTTAGCCACTGTCAAGAAAGGCTTAAAATTGACACATCGTGATGAGAAAAGTACAAAATGGCCTCACTATTAGCTAGTGATGAGAAAAATAACAAAATTGCCATACAGAGTTGAGAAAAGGAAACAAAATGGCCTCACTATTAGTGATGAGAAAAATGCAAAATTGCCATACAGAGTTGAGAAAAGGAAACAAAATGGCCTCACTATTAGATAGTGATGAGAAAAATGCAAAATGGCCTCACTTTTAGCTAATAATAAAAAAGAACAAAATGGTCTCACTGCTAGCTAGTGATGAGAAGGAACAAAATGTCCACACTTTTAGCTAGTGATGAGAAAAAACACACAAAGGTCACCAAGTGCAAGCTAAGAAATTACTTGAAAATAAAAAAGAAAGTAAAAGTTTATAGACAACTTGACCTAAGCATAAGTGACTAGGTACGCATAAATAATCCCAAACTCCAACTATAATAATAATAATAATAATAATACTACGACAGACACCAATATAGGTTTAAAACAGGCCACAGCTTTTCTTGTACAAAACAGTGAAACCACAGAGGTGATTGTTCATCCCCATAAACAGAGCCGAACACTTCAGAGGTCTCCAGGAACCCCATGCTCAGGAGACCTCAGGACCAACCATGATCTTGGACCATCACTATAAGGGCTCCACCCTAGGTCCTTTTCTATTTGGAAGCCACACAGATTCAGAACAGTGGGGTGTAGCTCTGCGCCACAGCACCACCTGGTGGTGTAAGGAATTTACTGCAGGCAAAGAAGTATAACATCCTCCGATCTGGCTCGTAAGGCAAGCCGACAGAAGAGTCATGAGCTATGAGATGCGCGCCCCGACCCTGGGGGGGCCGAGTGCCCACTCCGAACATAGCGATGGCCTTGCTGTCGACTTGCTGCCATTCGAGGGGCACCACGCCGAAGAATGAAATAGTTATTTGCCTGCAGTACATTTTTTACACCACCAGGTGGTGCTGTGGCACAGAGCTCAATCCCAGTCTTCTGGATCTGTGCGGCTTCCAAATAGACTAGATCCCCACCCTATAGAGAGCAATCACCCCCGTACCCACTAGCAATGACAACATAAAGATAAAATAACACAAAACAGGGAGGGATGTTAAGCATGTGCTCCTGTCTGGGTAACTGACAGGAGTGGGAAACTTCACTACTATTAATCTGAAACTCCTCCCCCCACAATCAAGCTATCCAATTACTCCCCTGCACTAGCTTGGTCAAAAGCCCCCTCCCCCATGCTATCTCCAGGGACTGCCTTCCTAAGATTGAATTTAATATTTTTATTATTTTTTTTGTATGCAATTTTCTTTCTTTCTACTAGTGCTCTCATTTGCAAGAAGCAGTAGTAAAGGAAATAGAAGTCATCAGTAAAGACTAATTGCTTATGAAAAAGTGGAAAATGTGAAGGATGTGATTTATGTGTTATAAAAAAAAATATATATATATAGAACATTTGTGCAAAAAGGGCCTTGAATATGCTAACAGAACCTCTGAACCCAGGTAGAAAAACATAATTTTACAGGAACATTCCACTAAGATTTTTTTTTTTTTTTAAATATCTTGCAAAGTTGTTTATCTTACTGCAGAAGGGGGCACACCAGACACTTTATATTAATAATATTTAGGCAACTCTTTTTTCCCCCAAGTATTTTGAAGCATGTTTTAAACTTTATTAAAACTAACATGAAATGCACAGAGCATACTTTAGTCTGTAGAGCTCATTGGCTGCAAAGGGCAAGCCCCCATGAACATTTAAACTTCTGAATACATTTGTGTGCTCTGCGACTTTTATTTAAAAAAGGAAAACAGACTGTGACACATTATCAAATGCCATCTTTCTGATGAAAATACTAGAACCTCCCACTGACCAACTCAGATATGGGCAATGCACCGGCTGAGTTATGGATCTCTAGGTAAAAAAAATAATTTACTTCCTCCAGATTGATTGGCTTCAGAATCTGAGTTTATTAAAGACAGTCTCTAACATTTAGTGAAATGAGCCTTGGCACATGATCACTCCTTCTTAACTATAAATAATAAAAAAAACATGGAAAAGTGTTTTGTTTTTTTTTGTTTTTTGCATTGTTCAGTGGTTTCCGATTCTCTGTGACCTCATGGATCGTAACAGACCAGACACATCTTTATGTGCATGGTCATGCTGATACACTTGGTTTTCATTGCAGAGATACTGGAGTGGATTGCCAGTTCCTTTTCCAGTGGGCCAGAGCATACAACTCCTGGTATACCTAGGTGGCCTCACATCAACTACTGAACAGGCCCAACCCTGCATGGATTCAGCGTGGTGTGACCTCTTGTTTCCCTAACTGGAATCAAACCCAGGACACAGAGGTGAAACACTGAATCCTAACCACTGGACCAGCAGGGAACTCAACTGGACCACCATATGTGTTATCGTATCTTAAAATCAAAAAAGAGGGGGATAATAGTCCAAGGTTGTTGCAGTAGAAATATTTACAAGGTTCCCTGCCCTGAAGCTTCCTGTAAGATGTCTGAATAGAGGACATGAAAATAAACTATCCTTATGCATCACTTTAATATATTTTTCTATACTAGACAGCAATCATTTGGCATGCAAAACATAATTATAAAACATTTTTTTTAAATGTATGTAAGAAATGTATTAACCACTGTAGCCCTTTCAATTCTTACATTATTTGTCATTTTTATTATAAATTCCCATTTTTTGTGGCATACAGATTTAGATGTAGCTGTTTACATCTTTTTTTATTTTTTAAACTAAAAAAACTGTAGCTTAAAAAAAAATAGGCTTTTCTCTTTGAGTGCTACACTTGAAAATAGAGAAATGTTTTAATAATATGACAAATAAGACATTTGCCAATTACTTTTCTTCTAATGAACTTTCTGATGTGGGGGAGACACTGAGTACAAAGAAGCTTCTATCTGCATTAATTAGTCACCTGCATTAGTTATCTAAAAGACTATAAATTGAGCCACAGTGGTGCTTTAAAAGGTTACCATTTTCTTATTAGGCACTATACCTGTCTAGGATTGCTGTAGATTCACAGAACAGAGGGCATATTTCTTGGTGGCATTTCACTGTAGCCATTGAGGGCACCTAAACTTCATAACATTTTCCTAAAATGACAGCCACAAAATGATGCACTGTATGGTCTCTCCGATTAGAGCGTTGCTGCTGCTGCCAGTGGACGCGCTCTGTCATAAACACTTCTTCAGACAAATACACTCAACATAAAAAGTGACTTAGTTTCCTTTGACCTTGATGGGAGAAGGCTGATTTATAATTCATATCTGCTTTAGGCTACAGGATGGCTGAGATCCTTGATAAAGAGACACTGTATCCTGATCTCATTCATCAACCTTTCCTGACCTTGAGGGCTCAAGAGCCGGTTTCTTGTACCAAAAATATTAAACTGTGCTGTTCAATTCAGCTCACAATTTGATGGTTAACACAATTGGTTAAAGCGTTCACTTGGTTTTTTTTTTTTGGAACTGTGGTTATGACATTCTCCCTTGATCATATATATTATATTTTACGTGTATTTTAGTACACTTGTATTTGAAGAGCACAAGAATATATTATAAGCTATTTTACAGTCAGGGGCAGAGTTAGTGATTGGAGGGCCCTGGTGCAAAATAATTTGGTCGTCCTCATCTACAAAGTGGGCACACCTGAGAAGGGCAATAAAAAGCTAAAAATGAACTGTTGTTGTTCAGTCGTTCAGTTGTGTCTGAATCTCCATGACCCTATGGACCACAGCACTCCATTCACATCTTGCCTCTGGTTGTGCTTATCCATAAGGTTTTCTTGGCAAACATACTGGAGTGGGTTGCCAGTTCGTTCTGCAGTGGACCATGATTTGTGACGAATATTGGAATTGACAAATTTGCTTTTACCACTAGGACTGAGCAGAGATTCAACCAAAGACAATGGGCCTGACACCATCCATTCTACAGATTCACTTTCCATAGAGGCAGGAGGAGAGAGAGGGTAGATAGGAGGCAGGGAGGGAGAGAGAAATGGAGGGGGAGGGGGACAGAGAGTCGAGAGAGAAAAAGAGAGAGAGGGAAGGGGAAGAAGAGAGAGGAGGCAGGGAGGGCGGAAGGGAGAAAGGGAGGGAGGCAGAGAGGGGAGAGAGAGGGAGGGAGTGGGAGAGAGAGGGGACAGAAAGAGGAGGGAGAGAGAAAGAAAGAACGGAAGGTGGAGTGTGGGAGGGAGAGAGAAAGGGAGGGGAGAGGGAGAGAGAAAGAGAGGGAGAGAGAGATAAAGGGAGGGAGAGAGAGAAAGGGAGGGAGGCAGATAGGGGGAGAGAGTGAGGGAGGGAATGGGAGAGAGAGAAGAAGAGAGAGGGGACAGAGAGAGGAGGGAGAGAGAAAGAAAGAAAGAGAGGGGGAGAGAGAAAGGGAGGGAGTGGGAGAGAGAGAAGAAGAGAAAGGGGACAGAGAGGGGAGGGAGAGGGAAAGAAAGAAAGAATGAAAGGGGGAGAGTGGGAGGGAGAGAGAAAGAGAGGGAGAAAAAGGGAGGGGGAGAAAGAAAGGGAGGGAGGCAGAGAGGCGATAGAGAGAGGGAGGGAGTGGGAGAGAGAGAAAGAAAGGGAGGTGGAGAGTGGGAGGGAGAGAGAAAGGGAGGGGAGAGGGAGAGAGAAAGAGAGGGAGAGGGAGAGAAAGGGAGGAGAAGAGAGAAAGGGAGAGGAGAGAGGGAGGGAGAGAGCACACAGAGCACAGAGAGAGGACACAGAGAGAGACAGAGGGCAGAGAGAGAGAGAGGGCACACACAAAGAGAGGTTGCACATAGAGAGGGAAAGGGCACACAGAGAGAGGGAGTGAGTGCACAGAGAGAGGGAGAGAGCACACAGAGACAGCACAGAGAGATAGTATAGATCAGGGATGGGCAAGTTCAGTCCTGGAGGGCCCCACACATGCCAGGATTTGATTATATCCCTGCTGCACACAGGTGAGTGAATTGTTTCTTCAGTCATCCTGATTTACTCACCTATGCACAGAAAGGATATTCGCAAATACAGGCCTGTGTGGGGCTCTCCAGGACCGGACTTGGACAGCCCTGGTATAGATAATCAAACATAACATATGACACTGTCATTTATGATGGGCAAGTTACTAGGGGGAAAAAAAGGCAAATGCTAACACTTTTACACAAATAGTTTTAGAAGTAAATTCTTTCATATGAGAGCAACTTGTGTTTAGGTGAAACTGCCCCTTTAATATTTTTAACATTATAAATATATTTTGACCAAATTTAAGTTTATGTCTTAACAAACGGTATTTTTAAAATATACGACTACAGTGATCCTTTAGACTACACAAATATCACAATGCATTTGTTCCTTTAAAAGCTCGTAAGGCACAACAGTCATGCTCTGACTCACAAGTCAATCTGCTTCTGGTCTGGTACCAAGACTGAACTGTACACTAAGCCAGGCAATTCAGGTGTTTAGTAGAGCCAGAAATAAATGTATTTTCCCCCATTTCACATAATATGACAGGTTTATATAAAATGTCAAATATCTGGAGTGTGTTCTTGTTTTATTTTTTGGGTAATCTTCCTATTAGGTTTACAGCAGAACAGCACATACTTCCAGAGACTGAGTCTTTAATAAGTTACTCTGTTTTTCCAAGGAGAAAATTACATTATTTGCAGGATCTGGCAGAGTGTTCCCTTTCATGATACCACATACGGAGAACGGGTTATTTTTTTGGAAAAGGAGGTGATAGCTATTAGATTTTGTACTTGAGCTAATTCCCAAGAAATTGGAGGCTTATTTTTATTCCATAATGGTCGTCATGGTGTATCAAATAGCCAACCTGACACATCTTGAGACAAGGTTATTTATACTAAAGTGGGAGACATCCGCAAATGCTGACACATTCACTGCCAAACAGATTAACAGTTGAATACTCCTTGTTCTCTTCTTAAAATACTTGGCTGAATGGGAAGTCAGATAATGAATCCTAAAGGATATTAACAAAGTAGAAACAATTCAAAGGAGGGGAAATGGTTCATGGTCTAAACATCAAAACTAATAAGGAAAAACTTTATGACTTTAATGGGCCGCTGTTATGCCATAACAACATGAGTTAGACATTTTAATTAGGCATTGATTAATTATAAAATTCATTTTCAATGATTTAAAAGCAGCATTCTTTATTAAAGTTACTTTCAAAGCTCATACTCACTTGCTGCTATTCTCCGCACACAATAAGGTCAATGGGAGTTGGTGGCTTATTCCAACACAAAATGTACCAAGACAATATCCATTGACTGGATGCTTGTTGTGTCATAGTGAGTTTCAGCTTTTTCTGGTTAGCAGTTTATTCTCTTATGGTATCTGATTGGTTGGCTGAGAAACGGGTCTGAACAATCACCTTCCTCTCTTTAAAGACCTTATCATGGTGGAGACATACAGCTGAGAGCAGATATTTTAATCTTTAAAAATGATCGATTTATAATTACAATAACTAGGGACCCTATGCTAATGCCTGAAAAAGCAATAGCGAGTGCCCAAGTGGCACAAAAAATTCTACCTAGCAATCTTAATCACCCGTCCCGAAAACGTTGCAAGAGAACTCCTATGGGTCACTGCTATGGCTGCACTTTATGACAAAACTAAAAAGCAATGCAGACTTCTCCATTGATTTTTGCACTGACAATAAATTACAAGTTACTCCGTTACACACCCAAACCCTATGCTTATAAGATTTTACGGATCACTTGCAAATAAGGGCACTGCCGTAAATGCAAAAAGCAGAAGAAACATTTACGAGTATCAAAGACCACTCACAAGCTGAGTCCCCCAGAAGCATTTAAAGTGACACTATAGCACAAAAAGCACTACAAAATGATGAATTTTCTAAATTAATTGACACCTAACAGTCTGATATCAACATATGTGTAATTAAAATACATTTGATATGCTAGTATTAAGCAAGTTTTATCCAGGGTAACATACAACTCAGTACTCAAGGGGTTAATATGTATCCCTACACAGAAATCTGATGCGTCTAAAACAGGATTTACGGCTGTGCACTGAGTGCTCTAATCTGGGGGAGTGAAAGATTTACATTAGTATAGAAGTTAGGGAAAAAAAACTCCTGCAGCCAAATTACATCAGTGCCCTAACTTAGAGCACCTGATTTACATAGGGCTCTGGATCCACATACTAGGGCACTACCGTGGCCGTTTAATATGCATAGGTTAGAGGACAGAAAGAAGAGAAGATAATTGATAGAAGCCTTCAAACTGAAAAGAATTAATAAAGTTCAGAAGGTAACTACCAGAAAAAGAGGAATGTAAAAAAGAGGTCACAATTTGAAGATATAAGGCTGTAGATTTAGGGGTAATGTGCAGAAGTACTACTTTACAGAGAGAGAGAGTTAGATACGTAGAAGTGCCTTCCAGTGAAAATGATTTGGTCAAACAAAATTAAGAATTGTGTGCATGCCTAGGAAAAGCATAAGGTTTTATTAATCCAGATTTTTGTTTATGTAGATGGGCATAGTAGATAGGCATTTTTCGTAACTGACAGAAAATATTGTTAAAATTTGAGGGATGGGGGGGAGGAACTAACATTCAAGGCAAGAGGATGTGGGATCTATGAGCTCTCCTGAAAAAAACAAATACAATCATATATAAAGGGACTTATCTATCACCAAATTGATATATATGACCAGGATTGCACACAGGAGGACGCAGCTGGTGTTAAAAATCAAGTTTGGCAACTTTTTTCTCTGAGTTTTGCTGCTGAACCAGAACAAAGGAGACTTTCCAACACTGATAAACACCATCCATACTTAAGGTTGGTAAACACTCATATTGCCTGTCTGTTTCAAACCTATACAGTTCTAATCTACATAGTTACATAGTTACATAGTATTTAAGGTTGAAAAAAGACCTTCAGACCATCAAGTTCAACCTTTTAATATCTCCTCTGATCTGCAATATGCGGATTAACTATTAATTAATTAGTTGTATAAAAAAAAATCCCTCCTGATCCCAGACACCGGCGACCGGACTTCTCCCTGGATCAATACTACCTCTCTAATTATCCATGATAATCCTGAATTCCCTTTTTAATTAGAAATAAATTCAGTCCCCTTTTAAAGTTATCTATTGAATCCGCTGTCATCACCTCCTCTGGTAGAGAATTCCACAGATTAACCACCCTTACTGTGAAGAACCCTTTTCTTTCTTTAAGGTGGAATCTTTTTACTTCTAACCTCAAGGGATGTCCTCTTGTCAGTTGTAAACCTCTTGGCACAAAAAGCTCCCTTGACAAATCTTTACACTGACCCTGGATGTATTTATATAAGGTAATCATATCTCCTCTTAGACGCCTTTTTTCTAGAAAAAAATAAGTTTAATTTGGTTCGTCTTTCTTCATAACTTAGCCCCTCCATTCCCCTTATTAGTTTTGTTGCCCTCCTCTGTACCCTTTCCAGCTCTAAAATATCCTTTTTATGAAGGGGTGCCCAAAATTGTACTCCATATTCCAAATGAGGGTGCACTAGAGATTTGTATAGTGGCAGAATTATATTTGCTTCCCTGGCTTCTATACCCTTCCTAATACATTGTATATTTAGTATTGTATTTGCCTTTGCAGCTGCTGCTTGGCTTTGAGCACTGTTACCTAGGTGGCTGTCCACAAGCACTCCCAAATCCCTTTCAATATCTGATACACCTAGATTTGCTCCATTAAGATTATAAATTGCATGGCTATTTTTCCTTCCCAGATGCATAACTTTACATTTATTCCTATTAAATCTCATCCGCCATTTAGATGCCCATTCCTCAATTTTATGGGAAAGCACATCACTATCTGATTTAATTACCTTGCACAACTTCGTGTCCTCAGCGAAAATGGAGACACCACACTCCAATCCTACCTCTAAGTCATTAATAAATATGTTAAAAAGGAGAGGACCTAATACTGAACTCTGAGGAACCCCACTTACCACATTAGTCCAATCGGAGTATGGTCCATTTACAACAACCCTTTGCTTCCTGTCTTTTAGCCAGCTCTCAATCCATGAGCAGATATTTACTGCAACTCCTGTATCTCTTAGTTTGCACAATAGTCTCCCATGTGGCACTGTATCAAAAGCCTTTGCAAAATCCAAAAAGACTACATCCACTGAGTTGCCTTGATCCAGGTTCCTACAAACCTCATCATAGAAACTAATTAGATTTGTTTGACATGACCTATCCCTCATAAATCCATGTTGACTCCTACTTATAATCCTGTTCAAATAGACATATTCTTGTATATTATTCCTTATTAACCCTTCTAAAAGCGTCCCCACTACAGAAGTGAGGCTCACTGGCCTATAATTCCCTGGATTTGCTCTTGCTCCCTTTTTAAATAAAGGTATCACATCAGCTTTTCTCCAGTCATCTGGTAGAGACCCTGTGTTGAGTGAATCTTGAAAAATTTAATATAATGGTTTGGCTATTACAGAACCCAGTTCCCTTAGTACCCTTGGATGTATTCCATCAGGACTTGGGGCTTTATTAACATTTATTTTTTCCAACCTCTTTTGGATAACTTCCTGTGTTAACCAATTATTTGGCAAAGGTAGTGTAGCCCCATTATGTTGCAGTGTCCCAACCACTTGTACCTCCCTTGTGTATACCGAAGAAAAGACCCTATTTAGCTCATCTGCCTTTTCCTGGTCACTAATTATCAGACAGCCTGTGTCACATTGAAATGTTCCTATAGCTTCCTTCCTCGCCTTCTTCCCATTAATATACTTAAAAAATATTTTAGGGTTAGTGTTACTCTCTTTTGCATTTAATTTTTCATTTTCTATTTTAGCCAGTCTAATCGCGCTTTCGCAAGCCTTTTTGATTTTCTTGTATTCCTGTAAAGCAGTTTCTGTCCCCTCTTGTTTGTATAATTTAAATGCCTGTTTTTTACTCCGTATCTTGATCTTTAAATTATTGTTAAGCCACATTGGATGGGATTTACTCCTTTTACTTATACTTATTACTTATTCCCACACAGTATATGCCCATGTGTATGTATATTTAGTAAGGATATAAATGTTGTCCATTTATGTTCAGTATTTTTACCTATCAGTTCTCTGTCTCAGTCTATACTTTGTATTGCTGCCCTTAGACCGTTAAAATCTGCCCTTTTAAAATTAAAAGTTTTCGTTGGCCCCTTAAAATTTTGTTTTTTTAATTCAATCTCAAATGAGACTGTGTTATGATCACTGTTTCCCAAAGGTTGCCCTATTCCAACATTTGATACTATATCAATATTATTTGTGATGAGTACATCTAAGATAGCTTCATTTCTAGTAGGCTCTTATACAACCTGGGCCAGATAATGATCCCTGAGTGTACTCAAGAACCTGCTCCCCTTAGATGAATTGCTGGTCTCATTTATCCAGTTTATTTCAGGGTAATTAAAATCTCCCATTATTAGAACTAGATCTAGATGCCGTACACTACTGGAGATCTAGGCCCTCATTCAATTGCAATTTGGCCAATTGAATAGGGCTCTAAATAAGCACATAGCATATATTTTTTAAAGAAGTTTTTAGTTAGTAAACATCTATCCAAAAGAAAGGTTTTCACTAACTAAAAACTTCTTTAAAAAAAATATGCTATGTGCTTATTTAGAGCCCTACGCAATTGGCCAAATTGCAATTGAATGAGGGCCCTAGTGTGTGTAATAATTTGAAGATATAGAACTCAATAAGCAGTATAATTGTGGATTTTGTCAAGAGCTAATCTCTCAAATAATAATAAGGATATCACATATGTGGGAGACTGTGAAAAATGAATACAGACTACAATGCTTTATAAGGCTATAAATAAACAATTACTTTGAAACTGAAATAATAGTTTTTTCTTCTTGAGTAGTGAGTAAGAGTTAATATCTTTGTTTAAACAAAAAACAATGTTAGAGGTGCTCAATCAGATAACGAACTAAGCTTAATAGGTTAGTTTTATGGACATGATCACCCACTTTGGGAACAACCTCTTTTGGCTCTTCCTAGGGAGAAATATCCTGTAGTATATCAGTTTGATCTCACTCATTAATTTTTTTAATTTTTTTTCTTTTCTTTCATTTTATTCTTTTTTATTTCTTCCTCCACACTCCCCTTTTCATTTGTTTCTTAATTTCTAAGTTGTTTTGTTGTTTTAGTTTAATGCTTATTTTCAGATAGGTATATAAAAAACAGTTTGGGCATTTTGGCAGAATCAACCTGGTTAATATCACTTCCAGGGGATGCTTCAACTATCTTGTGTGACTACCTCAAACCGAACACTGACTCTATAAATGTAAACAAGCCCTTGGTGTGTGTAAATACCATCTATAATTGTTACTCCAATTGTATCATATGCTGTAATTAAAACTTATTGAAACATAACGCATCAACTCCTCACTACAGCTTTTTGAGGATCTTCTGGAAGTTGGATTCTTACCCTTAACTTATTTATTGGATGTGCTTTGTCTGCTGCCTGACTACAACCTCAAACTTTTCTTGACTTTGATTACTATCCTGTCTCCATCCTATAATATTCTTTTGTCCTTTCCATCACAGGGTGCCACTCATTAAGCTTACAATTTTATATAAAAAAAAAAGAAAAAAATATAAAAAGTTCAAAATCAGTAAATAAAAAAATCATACAGTTAAAAAAGTATGACGTTGTAAAGTGCCAAGTTTACCTCTTCTTGATCAAAGTTGAGTTTATATGTTTTATATGGCTTGTTCATAATCCATCCTGGGCTTTGCTTAAAGCTGTGTAAAACAGCAGTCATATGCTTAAAACGAACCACATTTAAAATGGTATTTGGATGAATGAGCGAATCCTTTGTGGGCACATTTGCATGCCCCTGCCCAGGTTCCCAGAATGCAGCACAATAACTGAATTTCTCTGAATTCTGAGCACCTGTTTTAGACGTTCAAATGTGAACACAAATGTACTATTTATATACTATATTTTATTAGAGAGATAATGAGGTGACTTGCAAAGAACACACAAACAAAGCAAACTTACACTGATTTTAATTTCACAACAATAATTGGTTTAAAAAAACAAATACTTAGGCATGCTTATAGTCTGTTCAGTCTATCCTGTACATGTGGGTAAAACAAATGACAAAAATTAAGCTGGTTAAGTCACATTTGCACAAAACAAGCATTTTTATCATTTATATTTTTAATGTGTTTATAAAAAGTTAAGTCTTTATGGAGTTTATTGTTAAAAAGAATTAGTTTAACATATAACACCTACAGAACAGAGGGAACGAACATCTAGTCTATAATAATGTTGCTTTTTACCCAGTGATTTAATGCCTGAATAATTTACGCCGGAGGATACTTATGACAAAAGGTCAATTTGTACAGGTACAAGATCTGATCCGGATTCTGATTTTGATACGGACCAATGGCTCATCCAGGAAGATTTAATGCTCCTGTAGAATTCCCCCTCTGGGGACTGAGGATATCGTCATCTGTAGCTACCCATGCAATGCACAAGGCATCTGGATTATGAATATAAAAGAAACATTTGTAATTCTATCTAAATCCCTAGGGTCCGTCTAAAGAAACCTGTCTTAAAAAAAAACTGAAATATTTGAAATTTTATTTGCAGATAATTATTTTAAAAAATTCACTAATACCCTCTGAATTATCTTTTACTAGGAAATTGACCGTCAAAAACAATGGGAGATAAAATAGTAAGGCTGTCAATGTTGTTTGCCACACAATGCGAGGCTATGGGCCCTCTGAGCACTTTTTAAGTCCTTCGGGCTAGTTTTACATCCTTCAGCCTTGTTTTCGTCGTTTTGTGGTTTTTCGGCAGCCATTTTTTCTCATTTACACGATTTATATGCCTAATATGCCTCAAAATAACTTGCAACCTCACTCACAGGCTCTCCCCCATGCTGTATGTGAGTGTGTAAGTTATTTTGGCATATTTGTTGTTTTTTTCAGGTCTATTCAGTTCCTTGGGTCGGGCGTTAAAGTGGGTTTTTTGCGAGGCGCACTGTGCATGTACGGGTTTTGGTCCTAAGTTGTACGGGTCGTAAGTCCCGCTAGCAGTCTAATTCCTGCATGTCTCAACTGCTCGCCTCGCTTTGCAAGCCTCGCAGAGCAATGAGCGCCTTCAGGGCTCATTGCAGCCTAAGTCCCGCATGGTTGACGGATCAGGCTTACAAATCGTGACCAACATCGCAAACGTTACACACACTGACAACTATATATGTGACACAGTATGATCTTTTGAAGAACTTGACTTGATAATCAGGAAAAGTTATTAGAAATTATAAAAATAAAAACAGCCTTCAATGTATGAATTGTTACATGTAGCTCAAAAAACGTTATTTAGTTGGGAATGGGAGGAAGTGCATTTAGAGACAAGGATTAAGATATAAGAGAAGTGTGGGGCTGCTGAGGATTTTGTATGTGATGTTTAGGATTTGAAATTATACATTTCGGGAAATATGGAACCAGTGTAGGAACTGGCAGAAGGGAGCAGTAGATTGGAACAGATATAAGAAGGTATGTCCAAGGCCAATAAGGATATTGATGCAACAGTATAACTAATATATGATGATTGCATTGAACAGGGACTGTGTGTTTTGTTTCTTGATAATCTGATACATCTTGGATATATTCTAGAGGTGCAGATGTCAAGACTGATAGAATACAAGGTGAGTCAAGTGTCACATTAAGACTACAGATATGAGATGTTGGGATGATAGTGTTGTTGCCTCCTGAAAGGCAAATGTCAGGTATAGTGGTGGAGGAGGATGGGGATATATGTAAAAACTCTGTCTTAAAGGTGTTCCTTTTTTGATGGTGGGAGGCCACCCAAGAGATGATGTACGATAGATATGAGTTAATATGGAGGAGGATAGGTCTGGAGAAGAGAGACTATGGTGTATCATCACCATAAAGATGTGGCTAAAATCAAAAGTGATGCTGTATAGATTGTCACTAGAGGATATATAGAATACGAGTAGAAAGAGGACCAAGAATGAGCCTTGAGGGGTAGTGGAGAGGTAGATTACCCCAGAATTAGTACAATAGAAAACACTGGAGCAGTTAGATAAATATATTAAAACTTTAAGAAGCTGTCACACATAGGACTAGTAGGTAGAGAGTTTGCAGGAGGCGTGGATGGTCTACTCTGTCGAAGGCGGCAGACACGAGGAGTATGAGTAAGGAACAATGGTCCTTTAATCTGATAATGAGTGTAGTTTTAGTATAGTGTTGGGTGGAGACAGAAACCAGATTGTAGTGGGTCAATTAATAAATTATTGATATAAAGTTGGTAAAACATTTGTTAACTTAGTGGCAAAAAAAGAAAATTTACATTTTTTTAATTATTTTATAACTGTAAAACTTTCATTACGCTAGATGTTAATTATACTTTTAACAGGCCAGTACTTCTGTTACCACTATAGGGTCAAGTTCAGAGATTTATAACAGCAGAGTTATTATGCATTTTTCTTTAACAATAATGTGTTGGAAAAAGAGGTCAGGTCTTGCAGTTTTCTGGTTTCTCTTTTTCTTTTTGACTAAAACAGTTTTTTGTCCTTATTCTTTTAAATATCATGTATAAAAATGTCAGAGCAATTCACAAATGTGAAGTAACATAGATCAATCCATTTCATTGTCGAATAAAACATTTACCCAAACTTGTTATCTTCTATAAAATCCTCCTGACTGCAAAAACAAAATAACATTAATTTTTATCTTAAAACATCTAAAAAAGGTGTTATTTTTATTCCTACCAAAATTGTAACAGAGTCACACATCTTTCTTAATTACTGTTATAAATGTAATTGTTTTAATGACTCTTAAACATTCTGTTATGCATATAAAATAGCAGTTGAATGATATAATGACCCATAAAATACTGTACCGCATATAAAAATGCTTGAGTTTGCCTACATATTGCTTAATTGGCTCCAGTGTCATACTCGGCATAATAAATCTTTGAAAGCTACGGATATAATGATGGCCGAAAACCATTCATTACACTACCCCCCAATTTAAAGGACCACTGTTGTCTTATACTTAATATATACTTTTTAAATGTGTTTTTAATTAGCAAAAAAAAACAAAAAACTAGTGCAACTTATCATGTAATACCTTTTAAATGCTATTATGCTGCATCTACCATGACTTTTGTAGAGTGTATGAGGGGCAAGGAAACTGAATAAGAGGATGCTTCTATCTGTACAACGGGGATGTCACAGCTAAAGCTGCCAGTGCTTTCAAATGAACTAATGGAAAGTTCACTGGTTTACAATGACATATCATAATGAGGCGCAGAAAGAATCAACTAAGTATATAAAAATGTAACATTACAGTAAAGAATGGGAAGGATATGCAAGCATTTTACTGATTATCAAGTTAAAATAATAGCACCTCTAATTTAGTACTTTTATATGCAATTATTCTGCTGTGTAATCTAAAATTTTAGTTTCTGGAGCTCTATGTCCTGGTTTTGGAGGATACTTTCTTATGCACAAGAAGTTTGTATCTGTACATTGGGAAATGGAATCTGTGACTGCCAGTGCATTCATAAGGTATTATGGCATGCTTATTAGTTGATAATAACCCATCTTGTTGAGGCAAAAGCTACAAATAGCAGGCTTGGTAAAGAAAATGGGAGACTGCAGTAAAGAATAATTGCATGAAAAATGAAAAATGCAAAGATTGTGATTATATTTTTACTTTTTTACCACATTTTGTACATTATCAAATTTTCTTGTTATAAAAACATAATCAAATGAAATGACCACAGTGATTCTTAAAAGGAATACTGTGACTTTCCTACGCCCAACTCAAATGATCATAAATACTGCAAACAGATCCAGCTGAAGCTGAATGGGCACCCTGGACAAGTCAAATATTGCGCCCAATATAAGTTACAAGTGCAGGAAATGGAGCACCTGCTTGAGTTGCTTGGGAAACTTATCTAGAATTTCAGTCAAGTCAAGTTTTATTTTTAAGTCAAAATTGTTGTTGTTCAGCACTTCAGTCGTGTCCAACTTTCTGTGACCATATGAAGGTAGCATATTAGGCACACCTGTCTGTGTTTCTGGTTGTGCATATCCATATGGTATTCTTGGCAAATTAACTAAAGCTAGTTCCTTCTCCTGTGGACCGCAATTTGCATGACCTCTCTACTATGACCTTCCCATCCTAGGTGACCCTACATGGTAAAGCTCTCAGCTTCATTGAGGTACACAAGCCCCTTCAACACAACAAGGTAGCGATCCAGAAGGTGTAAGTCAAAATACTGAGATTCTATAATTATAAGAAAGCAGTACTATGCTACCCTATACAACAGTAAAATAAGGAAACAAACAAGAGTAAGCTGGGAAGTTAAAGTAGAAGATGAGTATTTCAACTGCTAAAGAAAGGTTTTCTTACATAGTTACATGGTAAAAAAAGACTTTTAATTCATCAAGTTCAACCTTTTTAGACCTCTTCTGACTCCTGTAATATATGGATTTATCATTAATTGTCAGTTGATCCAAAGTAAGACAAACAGAACCTACTAGTTTTAAAACTCCTCCAGCTTTCTGCCATCCTATCCCCTAGCACACAAGCTCCCTCATCATTAAGGTGCAATCCATCCCTTCTGTAGAGAGAAGTCAGCCCAGTGCTCTAAAAACCCAAACCCCTCCTAAGTGCACCACTTTATTAGCCACCCTAAGCTCCTTCTGCCTCCCTGGGCTTGCACATGGCACTGGTAGTATCTCGGAAATTACTACCTTGGAGGTCCTTGCCTTAAGCTTGTTTCCTAGTTCTCTAAAATCACTTAATACACTCCATCTTCCCCATAGCCATTGGTAACAATATGTACCAAGGCTGCCAGTTGATTTTCAGCCCCTCCCAATAATTTATCTACCCGGTCCACAACATGCCGAGCCCGAGAATTTGGTTGTGCTTTTAGGAAATGCTGGAAAAATTCCTGGCCACGGAGGAAGGAGGAGACATCATATGACCAACACTAGTCAATGTGACCAAGTCTATGAACATTCATTACCTAGAGATATAATTGCCCACACCATATTGCACTGGCCCATAATGATAAGATGACCAGATTTCTCTATTTTCATGGCGCAGTCCTTTGATTGAGGACGATTATCCTTGGTAATATATCTGGAAATGGTATCAAAGGAATATAGCCCCCCACACACACACACGTCAGTTCTCAGGCAGTACACTTATATTATTTCAATTTCAGAGCAATGGTGCTCATTTGTTCTACTTTCTTACTACTACTTAGCATTATCTTTGACCACTAATTTTGCCATCCAGCTGTATGTGGATAAATGAAGGCTGAGGAAGTGTAAGTTATGTAAATTTGTTTAACTCAGTGATAAAATATTACATTATTTTAAAAAAACACATCATATCAATAGATTATATATTGATTTAGCAAATAACTTGTTCAATGTCTGTTTCTGTGGGGGGTAGGGGTATTTTTTGACACATATTGGATTTTTAGATGAATATAAGACAATTTTTCTGCCTAAAAAATAATGAATAGTAATATTGCAAATGAAGAATATAGGACTGGTGAATGTAGCATCATTATGCTGGAAAAATGCTTAAAAGCTACTATTTAATAAAAAATAATAATCCTACTGGTCCCTGTGAATAGCCATCATACTTTGTTTGAAGGTTGTATGAGAGGGGATGTTTATGTTTCTTAAGAACAAGAATTGCAATTATTGTTAAAAGTTGTCTTTTTCTGAGAATGTTCAGGGAAAGGGGAAAGGTGTCAAATATAAAAAAACTCCAGTTGTTTAAGAAATCCTCCTCTCCCTCATCCTTCCCTCAACTATTCAGCAAGTACGACTTTGATCTTCACTTCCAAGTTATCAGTTTGTGCTCACACCACAACAGAATCTTCAAATGAAGATTTTCTCTAAAAATGTTTTTATGTTCATCAACTTACCAAACTGCTAATGTTATTAGTTTGTTACAAGCTTCATATACATTTTCACAAATACAGTAGCCTTGTAAAATGCTGGTGAATCATTTGATGAAACTATTGCAACTGAAAATAGCCTAGAACAACATTTATCAGAAGAGCATTGTTTAAAGTGACACCTTCAAAGCAGCTATGCTAATGTGACATTTTAGATTTCCATTTTTGTACCTTGTTGCCACCAATAAATGAACCCTATGCATCTCCTGCCAACCCCGGCAGTCAGTCGTGTGACTGCGTTGGTGAGAGAGATCCGAGTCTGTGATGTTAATTAGACTGTGGCAACTAAGATCTCTGTGCTACAACACAGTAGGATTAAGCAATAATGTATATGTGAAATCTACAAACAAGTATAAGACGTATTCGTTTATTTAGGCATATAAATGCTAAAATGTTGCTGTAACGCACTAAGACTAATACTCTATTGTATTCTGTAGTCTGTCATAAAATAAACAACATTGCAGTATGCATTATGTACAAAAATGAGAAATCTCCTAGTAAAACTGCATACTTTTATCAACAAAAATATATAAGGTGTCTCAGAGTGATCATTTAGTGGCATAGTTTTATAAAATTCCAGAGAAGTTAGTTAGTGAATAAATAAATCCAAGTTCCAGAGTGCCATGAGTGGAAGACTCCCAATCTTAAAGGACCACTGTATGATAGGTTGTTTTACTTCTTGAATGCATAAAAATGGTCTTTTAGGCAGTATGCCAAAGAATAAGAATTGATCATATTGTTAAATTTAAACTTATTTTTACAATATTTTATTTATATTCCATGTGACTTTGTGAATTTGCAGCTCTGATCAAGCACTACATGTCCTCCTTTGCTACTGAGTCACTTTACTACGCTTCTATGTCAATTCTTGTCGGCATGGCTGTTCGAAGAGCTTGTTATGTGCACTAATTCATGCACCCATATGTTTTTGCATGAAAAGAAATATTAAAGTAAATCTGTTTATACTTCCTTTAAACTAACAAGAAGTGCACAGATCATAGTGAAGTGAAAGATCTCATTGGTTGGCATACAGCTATTTGTTCACTGGGTGACATCCCTAGGCATATATTGTAGCTCTCATTGGTTGGCATACAGTTATTTGTTAGCTGACGGACACCCCAGAGCATATATTGTAGATCTCATTGGTTGGCATACAGCTATTTGTTCGCTGGCGGACACCCCAGAGCATATAGTGTAAATCTCATTGGTTGGCATACAGCTATTTGTTAGCTGATGGACACCCCAGAGCATATATTGTAGATCTCATTGGTTGGCATACAGCTATTTGTTCACTGGGTGACATCCCTGGGCATATATTGTAGATCTCATTGGTTGGCGTACAGCTATTTGTTCGCTGGCGGACACCCCAGAGCATATATTGTAGCTCTCATTGGTTGGCATACAGTTATTTGTTAGCTGACGGACACCCCAGAGCATATATTGTAGATCTCATTGGTTGGCATACAGCTATTTGTTTGCTGGCGGACACCCCAGAGCATATATTGTAGCTCTCATTGGTTGGCATACAGTTATTTGTTAGCTGACGGACACCCCAGAGCATATATTGTAGCTCTCATTGGTTGGCATACAGTTATTTGTTAGCTGGCGGACACCCCAGAGCATATATTGTAGCTCTCATTGGTTGGCATACAGTTATTTGTTAGCTGACGGACACCCCAGAGCATATATTGTAGATCTCATTGGTTGGCATACAGCTATTTGTTTGCTGGCGGACACCCCAGAGCATATATTGTAGGTCTCATTGGTTGGCATACAGCTATTTGTTTGCTGGCGGACACCCCAGAGCATATATTGTAGCTCTCATTGGTTGGCATACAGTTATTTGTTAGCTGACGGACACCCCAGAGCATATATTGTAGATCTCATTGGTTGGCATACAGCTATTTGTTTGCTGGCGGACACCCCAGAGCATATATTGTAGATCTCATTGGTTGGCATACAGCTATTTGTTAGCTGACGGACACCCCAGAGCATATATTGTAGATCTCATTGGTTGGCATACAGCTATTTGTTTGCTGGCGGACACCCCAGAGCATATATTGTAGGTCTCATTGGTTGGCATACAGCTATTTGTTCGCTGGCGGACACCCCAGAGCATATAGTGTAAATCTCATTGGTTGGCATACAGCTATTTGTTAGCTGATGGACACCCCAGAGCATATATTGTAGATCTCATTGGTTGGCATACAGCTATTTGTTAGCTGATGGACACCCCAGAGCATATATTGTAGATCTCATTGGTTGGCATACAGCTATTTGTTCACTGTCGGACACCCCAGAGCATATATTGTAGATCTCATTGGTTGGCATACAGCTATTTGTTCACTGTCGGACACTCCAGAGCATTTAAGAAAGGGGAGCAAAGTGAAGGGACATATGTCAACATCTTCAATGATCAGACATCCTTGAGCCTTCCAGTGTCTGATAGATGCATGAATGGCTGAGGAGAGATGAATCCAAAGTATCTACACTTACTGTAGTGAGAACTACCTACATGGAAAACAGAACAGTGAAACAAATATACATCCTAAAAGTCAGAAAAGAGAAGACTTAGAGTCTTTAACAAGAGCTATTTGTGATCAGCAAAAATATAGTGAGCTGCTAATACATATTACAAGTATATCAGGAAATATGATATTACAACCTCTTTTATCATAAAGACTAAAACAGATTGCAAGCTTTAGCAGCTATAGTAGTATGCATTAAAGAAGCACTGTAGTCTCAGTACAACCACTTAACATGATTGAGAAGTATATAACAAATGAATAGTATTATCAGTTATTTATGTTGAATTGTGGGTTAATTCACATCATTTTCCAACATTTGACACCTCCCCCTGTCCTGCACATGCTCAGAAAAAGGCAGCCACAAGTAAATTTGCACTGCAGTGCCTCCCTGTGCCTTGAAAAGAAAGAATCACTATCAGGGCAGCTTCTATGCACTAGCAGAGGGCTAAAATTAGCTTGAAAAATGCTACCATGACACAGCTGCTAAAGTTGTTAGTTTATTGCATACTTTACAAACTAGTAGTGTTTCCTAATCTACATTAATTATTTAAATAAATCAGGCCAAACATTCTTGATACAGTGATATCATTTACATTTTTTGAAAAAGTATTGGAGGAGTCTTGGCAAGTGAATATAGTGACCTTAAAACACTGAGCTGTATTTTAATTATTCTTATAATTACCATCATACACAGCTAATTGATTGTAGTGTCACCTCAAAAGCTCATGATCACTTCCCTTAACCAAGACACAAAAACAATTAGCTAGGAGCATTATTGCACCGTTTAATGGATCCTCCCAACAATGCAGATCAAAGATAATACAATGTATTATTTAAGGCCACTATAGTTTAAAAAAAATGGCACATTTTTGAAGAGTTTCTTTAAGAACGTCTCTACCCAAGATTATGAGGGTGTGTTTTATTTCAGTGGAGTGAGTGTGAGGGGGGAGAAAACAGGGAGAGGTTACAATACTCTTTTATGTAATTATATTTAATTGAAATTGATACCATACCCTGCCTCCTCAGATGCCCAGAAGCAGACAACTTGCATCAATAGATGCAAGCATTGCACTCCAAGAATGTAAACGCCCTCTCACACACACATCTTCCACCAAAGCATCACTAAAGCCTCTAGGGTTCAACATAGGTGCCAGATTTATTTTGTATTTATTTTTAAAAACTATATATTTTTTAATTGTACATTATAGCGATCATTAATAAAAAATTTGCATTTTTTTGAATTGCTTGCCATTTTTCTCGGATTTGTCTTGCTTGCTGGTTAGGAGCCTTCGGTAAATAGTTGGAACTTTGGTTTCAATTCCTTTTATTGAAAAATATATTATGTTTCTTGAATTAGCATACACATTCATTACACAATACATGACTTGGGAAATCCACTAATGAAATAAATAGATTCACTAAATCAATAATATAAGTATCAACTAACACAAAGCTTAACAAGAAATAAATAAGGCATTCATGCAATTAAATCACTTATTGAATGTTTCAGCTATTTTAGAATTCAAATACAATCAGTACTGTTAAATCCCAGTGGCTTTCTTAAATGACTGGTTTAGTTCAGGAAAACTTCACGTTTCTGAAATTCTGCTAAAACATTAGCAGTTTGGTCAGCTATGAGCATTAAAACATTTGAATAAAAAATCTTAATTTTTGCAGCCTGTATAGAATGTTCCATCTTTTCTGGCTTCAACTATTCCTGCTGGGGGAGGGTCTGCAGTTTTCTTATCTGTCAGCAGATGGGGCGGGTGGGAGGAGAGGGATTAATTAGAGCTTTTAGAATTTGACACCTTTCCCCTTCCCATGTGCATGCTCAGTAGCAGGCAGTTTGCACGAATAACTGTTCCTGCAGAAATGTAAACAACCGGCTCATTCATGGATGCCTCAAGGGACCAGTAGACGCACCAACATCAATGTTTTATTATTAAGAATTAGATTATGACAAATATATTATGATATTTATGTATATATATATATATATATATATATATATATATATATATATATATATATATTTTGTACTACAGACAGTGGTGTTGTATTGGTAAAACATGACAACATTGATAAAAAATATAAATGTACAAGCTTCATTCCCTTATAATAATAAGAGTTATGAAATGTTACGTGTCACAACCCAGGAGAGGAGGCACAACTCAGCTCTAGAATCCTCCTCCTTGGCTACAGGAATTCCTCTTTGGCCCATGGAGTGGATGTGCTTCTCAATGAACGGTTTCTATTCCAGGACCATCAGGAGGCAGAATAAGGATCATGGGGCTAAATATAACAAACAGAGGTTATACCTCCAAAAAAAGAGAACACCTTGGGTATGTTCCCTAGTAGTATGTGAATTTCTCTGGATAAGTTGGAACATTTATGGGCAACAGAACAATACAATTGTGGTTCCACCCACAAACATTATTAAGTTACTTGCCCGTAACCAGTTAACTCCATCAGCCCCCAGAAATACCTTACTATCCAGGGTGAGCTGGTAATTGCACCACAAACTTAAACACATTTGAAATGTGCTTCGAAACTAGTTAACTCATGTATTTGAACTCCATGTCCATAGCTAGATATGCCCATCCAACAGGTTGTTATCAAGACACAGCCCATTATTTACATTTGTGACTCGGGGTGGGAACTGCAACTGACCAAAACTATATTTAGGAATGTATTGGGGGGGGGGGGGGGGTGTAAGGGACTCCAGATGGGCCATCAAAAGGCAAAACCCAGAAGTGCCCATCTCCTAGGGCAAAGTCAATGAAGAAAAATAGCTAGCTAGAACATAGCTCTTTTAGGAGGGACCATTGAAGAGCCATTGGTTGGAGGGTTCAGGGAAGTCCACGTTTGCCCCACAAAAGCAAATCTTGACATTATAAATGTATCATTTCTCTCTGTTCACCTAAACTGATTGTTATATTGACCTCTAACCTTTCAGCCTTTTAGTATAGTCCTTAGAGCTTGTATTATGGAGTGGACTACAAGCTGTACAACTCCATGTTGCAGTTTATAGTGCGCAGAGCACAGCTGACTTGTTACATGGGTGATGGGGGGAGGAATGTAGGCCGATAAGGCAACCCCCTTGGGGAGGCATGAAAAAAATAAGACCCAGAGGCCTTGTGTTACCCACAAACCATTAAATTGAGATCCTGCTACATATATCATGAAATCCTGTTAAACTACCTTTGCTATACCAGGAAATAAGCCAGGTTCTCCCTGCTTGCAAATTTATTTTGAAGGAAAAAAACCAATATAGACTTGAGTTGTTCACTATCCTATTATACCATAACATCAGAATTTACCTGCTCATTTGTCTTTGGTGTTCAAAGCAGACAGGAATTTTACAGAATTAATTGTTTCTGAATGTACACCCTGTACATCATATTTTTTCCATTTTATTTTTTTGTGCCTGCAGTTCTTTTTTTTCTTTTTTTTTATATTTCCTCCTGCTTTCTATTACTGATTGCCTTCCATGACTGTGCTGTAATTACTAATGTACATGCAAGTTGTGCTGGCTGTGCTAGGCCAAGCAGAAGAGACATTTTTGGAACACATAAGTTATGGCTGTAGTTGTGAGGCCATTTATATGCAGAATATCTGCTCGGGTACATATCTTTAGTGGTACACTGTCAAATTAGCAGTATATATCAAAGGTACGATAAAGTGATATTTAAAAGCTTGGAAAATTTAAGGAGTTATTAAAAGCATCCCAGATCAAAGTTAAATCATTTGTTTTAATACTTCCACAGGCAGAGACGCCTGAAAAACATTACAAGACAAGGAGAAAGGCAACAAATAAGTGTTCAATACAAGCCTTAAATAGGCCAATACGCATAGTACCTATAGTAGGGATACATATATCAATATATATACAGTGTGTGCCAGATTAAACATACAAATGCTGGCAAGGAACACAACACTAGAATCCATTGGACTCAACAGAACCAATAGAAGCGAATTGTAACAATAATGGGAGAACCAACACAAAAGTGAGAGACATTTTGTCACACCATTTTTTTGATTAGAAGAAAATATCAGAAAAAACATATACTTGTAATATTTGTATTGTACATGTAAAGGAATTGTCATAGAGTTTAGTACATAAAGTTATACATTTTTGCTTTATATATTTGCCAATAAAGATTCAATTAATGTAAACTATAATAAAACATTTTTCTTCTAATATTTCCCTTTTCTTGCTTTGTCTTTTTCTTTTATGTTATTCAAACTTCTTTGCGTTTTCCTCCACCTCCATCGCCCCATCTCCAAGCTATGCTGGAGTATTTGGTTGAATTTTGGCAATACTGTTGGAATAATTAATGAATATTTATGTATAGTAGATAATAGATGTTGGAAGTTTGAGAAAAGTCCTTAAGACAAAATGTTCTCTGTATAGGGGAGATAGTGAGGTTATACACATATGTTTGGTGCGGTTGTTATCACGAATGTCTCCAGCTAGGAAAAGAGGTGGGAATTTATTAGGAGGAATGTATATAAACATTTTGATTTTCATTTAATTATGTTAAGTTAAAAAGGACTTGTTTGTGAGGTATGTAACAAACTAATAACATTTACAGCTGTGTAAAAACTTTTTTTGTGTGAAAAATCTGAATGTTCAAAGACTGTTTATGAGAGAAGGTATTCATTTGTGTTTGTTGTCATTTCCTGAGAGCTGGATCATGGGATGTGTTCCAGTGGAGAGAGTGGTGGGGGAGTAGAGAAAAGGAAGACTTCACTTGGCTTGGTTATATAATTGGATCAGGCTGCAATTGACACCACACCCTTCCCCTCACAGGCCCAGGAACAGGAAGTTTGTATCAATACATGGAATCTCAGCTCTCCATAAATGTAAACACCCGCCTCACACACACAACCTCCACCAATGTATCATGAATGACTTGGGGGTCCAGCAATAGCTTTATTTTTATTTTTTTAACAAGTCAAAGCTAAATGACATTTTCCTGGCTTATTTATGCTGCTAGTGACACTCAAAGGTTTAAAATGTTTGCTCCATATTTGATGAAAGATGAAAGAGATGGCCACCATCAGGGGAAAGTGTGTCCACTTATTATACTGAGTTTTGTTATCTTATTGGCTCAAACAATTAAGTCAATCAACTTACAGAAGCAGTTCTAAATGTTGGTAGTTGTACTAATGTCTCTGTTCTTCAACAGCTCACATCATCTAATATACAGAGGCCTTGTAGCTATAAAAGTAACCTTTACACATATAGCTGAACTTCTTTATGTGTTCTGCCACTCATAACTGGTCTTGCCCTTACAAGGTCACTTCAGTCCATCCTAAATGCCTCTGTTAGGCTCACGTATCTCACCAGTTGCTTTTCATCTGCTGCCCCACTCTGCCAATCACTTGACTGGATTCTTATAGCCAAAAGAATTGCGTTTAAAATCCTGACATTCACGTAGAAATCCTTCAACAACACTGCACCCTCCTACATATCAGATCTAATCTCCAATGACATACTTCTCTCTTCACCCATCATCACCTCGTACAAGACCTTTCTTGTGCCATCCCTACCTTGTGATATTCTCTACCTAGCTCCTTCTCTTCCCCCCCCCTCTCATTCTGTCTAAAACCTGCTTAGATTGTAAGCTCTTCAACTCCTTCTGTATGTATATAGTTGTCATTTTTGTCTTACATATTCACTTGAACCTTTGGGCTTAGTAATAAGGAATATGTTGGAGCTTTATTAATAAACTAGTCGTTTGCCCGTCATATATGACGGTATAAGATTAGATGTGTCTCTACCCCCCTGCCCTGTGTCTCTTTCCCCCTCCCCTGTGTCTCTTTCCCCGTTTCCCCCTCTCGGTCTCTCCCCTGTATTGGTCGCTTTCACCCTCCCCATCGGTTCCTGGTGTTGTGCTTTGCGCATGCATGGCTTGTGGTGCGCATGCGCAGTGAAGCATGTACGGAATGCGTACAATAGTTTGCGCAGTGCGCCTGCACTCCCACTGGAGCGTTACGCACTTACAGAAACTTAATAAATAATAATAATAATTAGAATGTGTTTAGGTGGCGTTTCTCTATGTTTTTACTTAGCTAGTATAGATTTGCTGTTACCGTTACCAAGTTCAAACGGAGAGAAACACAAATCTCCAGACTCGGGTGCACTTGCTTTTTAAATCATATTTATACGCCGGCTTTAATCAGCAATTTATTATGTTAGGCTATTTGACATTTCCATTTGCTATTCACAGCTGCTGTGACATTCCTTGACATACTTAAGCCTTATTGCCTATAGAGATGTATAAGCTGCCAAAACGACGATCATTTTTGGTTTTTTATTTATAGTTCAATTTCTTCTGTGCTTTAACAATTGAGTTATACTTACAAGCAATATTTCCATCTGGCCTATTCTGTGAGGGTTCATAATTCAATGCATTTAGATAGGTCATTTTTATTGTTTCCTGTGGAGGAACGAGGATTTAACTCATTGTTCGGCAAAGGGAGCAACAACAAACAGGTCTGTGTTCCCTAGTAGCACAGGCATAAATTATTTATAACTGATAAAGGAAGGTATTATTTCAGGATTGTGTACTTAAAACTGTATTTTAGGGAAAATTTTACGTTTGTGAAATATGCAATAAAGTAACACATTAGCAGCTATATAAGCCAGAGCATAAAATAGTTTTGAAGAAAATATTAGCTTCTGCTAGTGGATAAAGTACCTGTTGTTTTTTTTTTTAATGCACCTACCTGTTTCTGAGCATTTGTGTGAAGGTGTTAAATGCTAACCAAGACTCTACCTCACACTTTCCAGTACAGCTGAATAGAAAACAAAAATGTTAGAACACATCCCTAGGATCCCAGTCACTAAGCAAATCTGATAAGGTCTAGTATGTAAGCCTCCAAACACAAACATGGTGCATATACAGAGGCGTAGGAACTGGGGGGGGACAACGACCCCACCCCAACTCCCACCGCCCAGATTAATTGAAAAAAAATAAAAAAGCAAAATAAACATCACCAGATTTGGCCACTATGAAACAATATGTCTTTCCCAAGAAAGCACACACATACAATAAGCTGGCATATAGACATACATTATATTGGGGGGAGGGGCATTGAGAACATAAACAAAGAAATAAAATAAAAAGTTTTTGAGGGACACTGCAGCACTTGGGCTCCCCAGAGCAGGGCCCCGGTGCATTGGGAGTAGAGTTTAATTATCCCCCCTAGATTTTTTGTGGCCCCTACGCCCATGCTTATTTGGCTGCTAATGTTGTATGTTTGGGAAAAATGGTACATGTTCGTAAAAAAGAAGGGGTCTTTTAAAATACCTTGCAAGATCAGGTCCCTCTCCCAGAGAGTGCTTCAGGAAACTTATTCCAAAATGGGATCTTTCCTGTTACTTACCTGCTGCATGCTGCTGTGAGGTTAGGGTTATGGTAGTGGCAGATAACACATAGTAGACTAGTGACACATGCCCTAACCCAAAACCCCACAACTAAACCTTATCCCCTAACCCTAACAACAAATTCAACAAAGTATGTGATGAAAGCTTCTGCACTGGTGTGCACATAACAGGAAAGGTCCCCAATTGTTGTTACTCTGACTTCTACTTAACCAGAGCATTTAAAAACGTACAAAAATATATTGCATGCATGTTGCAATTTGGGTATGTCAGGACCCTGCACCAGCTGAGTTATTGAGCTCTAAAGAAAAATCAGTCCCTCGCCCATGATTTGCTGCACTTGAATATCCCAAACTGTGTTTGTCAGAGGTATGATCCTAACGTTTGCAAAATCTCTCTTTACTACTATTTGCCTTAGAGTAGATAAAAAAAGCCTCCAGTTGATGGACAAATGTATTTTTTAATACCTCAACAGTTCCATTCTACACATTTTCATACATACATAATTTGCTGATAATTATAACAGCTTCCTTGCGATCATTCACAGAGATGCTATTTTCCGTGTATAATCTTGCACACAGCTGGCTCCGGAAAACCTTTTTATAGAAGGTCATTTATGTCAGAATCATAATTTTAATTTGCAATCCACAAAGTTACAGCTATATTAGTAGAGTAGAGTAATTCTGGATTGTGTCTGAATAAAGAACAGCAAGGAGAAATTATCTGTCCACTGTTTAATAACTAGTTTAGGCTTTTTGCTGGCCTAGGCCCAATGTGGGTGGGTTTAACAGTACAAAGATATATCTTAACCAAATTAGTATATTGTAGTCAGTTTCCATTTTTCATGGTAATTTTGTCTCTGTAGGCCTGAGGCCTTGTTGACCAGAAGCAACAATGTCAGTTTTTTAAATGTAAATTAATAAAAGAGAAACAGGAGAGACAAAAACAGTTAGGGTTGTAGGGGGCAGAAAAAAAGAGAAGCCCTGAATTGAGTAAAAAAAGAAGGGATGGAGATAAGAGGAGGACTAGAAGCAAGGGAGGGGTGGAGGAAACAACAAAATGGCAATTGTTGTAGATGAATATCTGAGTGATCCAAGAAAGGAAGAGAAGGAGGATAGAGGAGGAAAAGAGAAGAGTCAGGGCAATGGCCGGTTCAGGCGTTGCAATGCACCGGGGCCCCTTCTCTTGGGGTGGGGGAAAGCCCAGTGCAATCTAATTTATTGAATATCAGTTTTTGGTGTGTTTTTTTTCCTATGGGTAGTCACGTGACATAATTTGCGATTCCTCAACTTATGGACGCGCAGGCAGGCCCAGAAGGAGCACAATGATTAAATCCCACTGATTAGGGTAAGACAAGGGGGGTTATATATATATGGAACAAAAATTGAGGTGGGGCAAAATTGTTTATAGGAGGGTATATAGGAGAGGAAGCAAATGGGATATACATAAGAGAAAGAGATGGGGAAACAGGAGAGGAAGAGATGGGAAAAACAGGAGAGGGAAAGATAAGGGGGATACAGAATATGAAGAGTTTGGGGCACAGGAGAAAAATAGATGAGGTACAGTAGAGGGAGAGGTTGGGATATAAAGAGGAATGGATGGGGGATACATGAGAGGAAGAGATGGGGAATACAGAAGAGTTGCGGGTTACAGAAGAAAAAGAGAGAGGGGGATACAGAAGAAAATGTAATGAGGAATACAGGTTAGAAAGAGATTACGATACAGGAGGGGAAGAGATGGGGTATACAGAGGAGAATGCGTTGGGGAATACAGGAGAGGAAGGGATGGCGGATAATGAGAGGAAGAGATGGGGATATAGGGAGACAAAGATGGAAGATACAGGAAACGAAAATATTTGGGCTACGGTGTGGTAGAGATGTGGATCGGGGAAGGCAAGAAAGGGGAGACTGAAGAGAGTGCATTAAAGGGATTCTTTGGACAGTTTAGTCATTATGCAACACACAACATTTTACTGTCTGCTTGCTGTCGAACAGCTTGATACTAATAGAGTGAAGTATTTCGCCTGTGGGAGAGATCAGAGCAAGAGAGTTGACCTGTGGGAGAGTGGAGACTGACGACAAGATCTCCAACCACTATAAATTTAGCATTTGCCTAGAGCGGAGATTCCCAAACTATAATCCACAGACCATCAGTGGTTCGTTAACTCCTTTCGGGTGGTGGACAGAATAAACACAATTACAAAACATTATGAAAATAATTACAAAATGAATGAAAATCCATAAAAAGATTTACTGTACTGTACATAAATTATGGTTTACAAGGTTGCAGGCTACATGCCAATCTATCACAGCTCATAATCGCTGAGAATCAAGCAGACAAATCATTAGGTAATCCATGAAGACTCTTATTAACCAATAAGTGCTTTCAACTTATATAAATGATGTATTTTATGCAGCAAATCTATACTTAAGGTCTAAGCAATAACACTAACAATATAGATTAAAATTAGATATTTTAATTGTACCGTATGGTTTATGGTCATTACAATTTGCCCCTCATTACACTAAAAACAGCCCCTCTTGTTTACTCTGTGAGAATGCCAGTGTACAGTATAAAAGCTACGCAGAAACACCAACAATATGGTATGATAAAAGACTTCCCAATCCTGTTTTATATTTACTGTAATTATGATGTTTTACGGTTAATCTATTTTGCCTCCTATTACACTGAAAAAAAACTCACAAGAGTCACATTATCTCTACTTGAAAAGCAAACGACCTTCTCAGAGTTTCCTCATGTTCCTGTCTGCTAACATTATAGTTGGAGGTAAATCGGGTTGAAAAGAGGAATATGTATGAGGCGTATTAATATTGGGCCACGCGGGAGTAGAATAAAAGCGCCTTTCTCATGGTAACACACATTCCAACAGATGGGCAGCCCTGGTTCTCAAGCTCCCACGTTCCGTGGGGTTTCATTCAGCCAATTTGATTGTCTCGAAGGTAAGTCAGGCTTATACCTGATGCGTCCGCGTTCAGAGAACCCCTGCCTTTAAAACGACTTTTCTAACTGTTATTGGAAACAACAACATTACCATAATGACAAGAGTGACAGTTCGTAATTCACCGGGGAAGCAAAATAAATGAAATCAATTAGTATCATAAATACTGGCTAAATGTCTTGCATCTCACACTTCAAGCAGTTAGAGCGCCAAAATATGCAGTGCGAACGATCAGAGAAATACCATCTACGAAACGTTTAATCCGCTCCATTAAAAAAAATAATGCACTTTGAAAAAATACAAGATATGGATGATGAGTAAGGGATTTTATTTAAAAGTAGGAATATTTTAACACATGCATATTCCCAATCTCTACAAGCGATCGCTCAGCTAGAACACGCATGTTTACAGAATGCATCATTCTAAGGTCATCTGTCACTCTTTTAAAATGTGTCCCTAAACAGATCACAGAACAGATGGAAAAGGCCAATATGACATGACTGTTTGGCTTAATTATAGCAATGCTAAGGCAACATATGGACTTTGTAAGTGCTGCCAAATAGTATGCTCTGAATATATTTTCATACGGAAAAAAAAAAATCACAAATTTATAGTTTTTGTTTCAACATGATTTTATGACATAGGAAAAAATATGCAAATGAGATTATCACAAGTTTGAGATTAAGAAATACTTTATAAATAGAAAATATACTTTTAGTCTGAATGTACATTCAGGGTCACTTGGGTTTTATGATTTCGAGTTTAATCCTGAAATATAAAAAAAAAATGCATATGATATATTCAGGAACTAGATGTAAAAAAAAATCAACTGTTTGATTATAAGAAAAGGAACTAAAATATGTCTTTATACTTTATTTGGGTCACTTTACAATTCAGGAACTGTCTTTTCCCAATAACCAAAAATGTGTAGTTTGTTTTATTACAAGGCATACATGGTAGCCTCAGATGATTGAAACACACACACATATATATGTATTATGCACACAAACCTTATGTATATATATATATATATATGCAAAGTACTCACTGCTTTCTTATATGCAAATGATACGTGTATAACAGCAAAAAATCCAATTATATTAATTGTTAATCTTTTCAACACCTTTCAGGGATCTTTATCAAAATAGGGATCAAGAGGTTAGAGAGACACAGGGGAGGGAGGGGGGTAGAGACACAGGGGAGGGAGAGAGGAGGAAGAGACACAGGGGAGGGAGAAAGGGGTAGAGACACAGGGGAGGGAGGGGTAGAGACACGGGGGGAAAGACGCACAGGGAGAGAGAGGGGGGAAAGAGACACAGGGGAGGGAGAGGGGGGAAGAGAAACACAGGGGATGGAGAGGGGGAAGAGAGACACAGGAGAGGACTAGGGGGAAGAGAGAATCGGGGGAGGGCTAGGGGGAAGAGACACAGGGGAGAGGGGGGTAGAGACACTTCAAATATTATCCCGTGATTTTTTGACGGGCAAGTTAGTAGTATATATATTAAACATGTAATAGGGCCATTGAGGGGATCTGGTGATATTTCTAAATTATATTGTTCTTTGGGTGCTATAATAATTAATGGAGACAAATTGAATTATGAGATATATTTCACAGTAACTATTAATTGTCTATGAATCGCATATTTTGAAATCACTCCTAAACATGCAAAAAAATATTCTAATCGTATTTTATACACATATACTTCCGCGAGGACATATGAATCTAAAACGTCACTCATGTTTTATATTCCCAAAAAATTACACGTGTATAACAGCAAAAAAAGGTCAGCACAGGATTTAGTCCAATTATTTTAATTGCCCCTATCAGGGATCTGTATCAAAATAAGTATCAAGATGTTAGCGAGACACAGGGGAGGGAGAGTGGGGGGGGGGGAGACACAGGGGAGGCAGAGGGGGGAAGGAAACACAGGGGAGGGAGAGGGGGGAAAGAGACACAGGGGATGGAGAGGGGGTAAAGAGACACAGGAGATGGAGGGGGGAGACACAGGGGAGGGAGAGGGGGAAAGAGAGACACAGGGGAGGCAGAGGGGGGAAGAGAGACACAGGTGAGGCAGAGGGGGAAGAGAGACACAGGGGAGGCAGAGGGGGGAAGAGACACAGGGGAGGGAGAGAGGGGAAGAGACAAAGGGGAGAAGGGGGGAAAGAGACATAGGGGAGGGGAGGTAGAGACACTTCAAATATTATCCCATAATTTTTTACGGGCAAGTTACTAGTCTATACATATATTAAACATGTAATATAACCTAATATTACCATTGAGGGGATCTGGTGATATTTCTAAATTATATTGTTCTTTGGGTGCTATAATAATTAATGGAGATAAATTCATCTCCATGAATTATGAGATATATTTCACAGTAAATACTCATTGTCTATGAATCGCATATTTTGAAATAACGCCTAAACATGCAATAAAATACACTAATCATATTTTATACACATATACTTCCGTGAGGACATATGAATCTGAAACGTCACTCATGTTTTATATTCCACTTTGCTGTAATAAAATTGACTTTTTAAAGTTTGGACGTGAGTGCTAATACCTTATACAGTGGTACCTTGGTATTCGTTAATTGGTTCCAGTAGGCACGACGAGTGTCATACACGAGTGTCAAGTACCGTTGAGTGTCAGAGCAATTTCTGCTTATCAAAACGCGTTGAATACCAAATGCGATGATTTCCAAGTACCAAGGTACCACTGAACATGTGTAATACATGACTATAGCCTTGTTTGCCTGATAAAATCCTTATTAAATGTTATTTATAATAGTTTGTGTGTAATGCATGTGTAGAAGGAAAAAAACGGAAAAAACGGATGGACATGTTATTAAAGTTAATAAATGTAAAAAAAAAAATTTTTTTATCTTATGAACAGAAAAATAAAAAAATGGGTAATGGAAAACACTAAAGTGACCTTGCCCAAAGAATTAAAATAAGCTCCTGTCAGCCTTCCAAGACAACTGCTAAGCAGAGCAGTGGAAATAAACTGTTTACACTCAGTGTGAGCCTTCTGTTGCATTCACTGTCAGTTGCGGCTTTTTTATTTTCCCCTTCAACCTTAAAAAATCTACTGCCCTGGGGAAGTCTGCAAAAACAGAGCAAAGTGTTGTCCGGATGGGAATTTAACAGAAGTGCTTTGTAATTACGGTACAATAAGGATTGTTTATTAAAAGCGTTCACCAACTTTACTTTATGTGTTATTCTATGGTGTGTATCCATCAATCGCTATAACATTAATGGAAAGCTTATAGATTTCACAAGGAATATAATATACCTATGTATCTCTTTAGGGTTCCTTGGTGGTCTACTGGTTAGGAATCGGTGCTTTCACCTCTGCGACCTGGGTTTGATACCAGTCTGGAAACCAAGAGGTCCCATCATACTGAAGCCAAGCAGGGGGACCTATCCTGTTCTGTGTTCGCCGCTGTCAAAGTGCGCCATCGCCGACTCTTGGAATGTGGCTCCTGTAGTGTAAAAACACATCCAAATGAACCCCAACCCCCTAACCCTAACCCTCTAACCCTAATCCCCTAGCCCTAACCTCCTAACCCTAACTCCCTAATACCCCAAACCACTTACATTAACAGATGGCACGGCGTAGTAGCTCATTTACACCACTAGATGGCAACGCGAGCAAGTGCGTTCCAAGAGTAGGCGGCGGCGTGCAACAGCAGGGAACACAAAACGGTATAGGAACAAGCAGGGTTGAGCCCGGTCAGTATTGGATGGGAGACCCGGAGTTCTATGCTGTGGCCCACTGTAGAAGAAACTGGTGACCCACTCCAGTATCTCTGCCATGATAACCAAGTGGATCAGCATGACCATGGACATAAAGTTGTGCCTGGTGTGTTATTGTCCATGAGGTCACAGAGGGTCGGAAACAACTGAACGACGCAAAAATAAAATGTATCATTTTCATTTTATGTACTAGATTTTTTTAAGGAGTGTTTATAACCTATTTTTTCGGCCTAAACTTTTAATTTGTTCCTGTTTGGGTCCGTAGCTCAAAAATATACAGACTTGGAAGTGCAGAGTTTAAAATGAGTTTGCCAGTGACCTATCACAAGTAGCATGTTATAGAATGTTGCCACTGATTGGTTACTAAGAGACACTGCAACCACTGCTCTTAGAAATACACTGTCTTCATGAGCTGCAGAAGAGAGAAACCAATTAGATTTTAGGCAGAAAAAAACAGACCTTTCAAGAACTTCTTAATAAAAGAAACTACACTAAAGTTTTTTGGAGTACTTTACAGTGTTATGCTCCAAGTTGTGCTGAATTAACTGGCCCTTTAAAGGTTTACAATTTGTTTGTTTAGATGCATGGCAGATAATTTGGAGCTTAAAGGTCCACTGTAGTTCTCATACAGTTGAAATTAATTTGTTTATTCATTTAGGCCCTCATTCAATTGCACTTTGGCCAATTGAATAAGGCCCTAAATAAGCACATAACATATATTTTTTTAAGAAGTTTTTAGTTAGTAAGCATCTATCCAAAAACAAGGTTTTCACTAACCGCAAGGACCGGCCGCAAGCTATTCTGCTATTCTATTCCCTTACGGCCGGAGGCTCCGGCAGGCTTGCGGCCGGCGCCTTGCTATCTCTTGCGGCCGCTCGCGCCAGAGGAAAGCCTTTGATCTAAAACGGCCGCAAGAGTTTTGCAATTCAATTCCTCCGGGAAACCTCTCTGCAAAGCTAAAAGCGAGCCGCAGCTTACTTGCAGGAAAGAGGTCTCGCTAGCACCAATTAAGCACATAAAATAGCTTAAATAAAGCCATCCTGCACTTTGCGAAGACTATAAAGGGATTTTAGGTGTTAGAAAAAATAGCACATAATTATCCTATACTCAAATCCGTAAAATATTTGATTTTTAATATCCGTAAAATATCCATGTAAAAAGTCCAGAGTGCTTGGAGCACTTCAGACACACCCACGCCGCAGCCGGAAAATAAACAGTTAATTTGAACTCGGGTTTGGGCAGATGTGCAAGCTTGAGAGTGGGTTCCTTTTAATCCTCATGTCCCCCAATATGATCCCTAGCATTTACAGAGCTGTACAGTGCATGCTCGAATTTATTTTTGAGTTTTTATATTTCACAGCTTACGGCCGGTTCCAAGATATGCGGCCGGCCGTAAAAGGAGATCCTTGCGGGGCCGTATAATAGAATCGCGAGTTAACTGAACCCCCGCAAGGAATCGCAGCCTTACGGCCGATTTACGGCCGATAATAGAATGAGGCCCTTAGTGATTAGGAATAAAATATGTGGTTTGTAGGCAAAATAAGTCAACATGTCTCTTAAAACTTACCATTGTATTTTAGTGTTTAAGAAAAGTTTTAGTTAAGCTGCTCTCCACCCTCTGTCATGTGTCCAGGGGAAGGAGGAATGATAGGATTTCTCCAGGTGTATTAACCTGAGTCTTTAGCTGCTATCCATTGTTTATCTGCCTCATTCCCTGCAATGGCTACTGTAGGCAAAAGTACACGGGTCAGACAAAGTTTAAGGCAGCCTCTTTCTTCTCCTGATCACCTAATAAAGGATTGAGAAAACCACATCTGCTGGAACCTACATTGCTAATTCTAAATATAAATTTTAGAATTATTATTTTTATCTTCAATTACTGATTGTATTGCTAATTAGTAACTAAATACACAAATTAAATCCTATTGTATGACTATTACAGTGGCACTATACCATCAGAAGCAAGAAAAGCATATGAAAACAAAGTGTTTTCCTTTTTGAAAATGTTGCTAGTTGAATGATTATGAGCCTTTGCCTTTAGACTCATTCTCTGCATTCACAGAATATATTATTAGCTACACCACTATTTGTACTAATGAGAACAAGCTATGCAGGCTAATAGTATTTTATTAGTTTTTATTAGTTAAAATTAATTGACTATAAACTGGAGTTTGTGCGTTTGAATCACATCACTTCTTTAAAAAAAAATATTCTGTCCTGGTTAAAAGATAAAACTGAAAATATAAATAAAATGAAAGTAGTGGTATGAGACTAATATTGGCAATATGGTGCTTTAAAATAACTATTTAAAATAATTAAAAATATTATAAAATAAGAACTGGGATTTGAACTCATAAACTAACGTATTAACTCGAGTATAAGCCGAGTTTTTCAGCCCTTTTTTTAAGGCAAAAAAGGGCCCCCTCGGCTTATACTCAAGTCACTCTCCCCCCCCCCCGTGTGTCTCTAACCCCCCGTGTGTCTCTAACCCCCCCTGTGTGTCTCTAACCCCCCCATATGTCTCTAACCCCCCCTTGTGTCTCTCTACACCCCCGTGTCTCTTTCCCAACCCCCTCCTCAACCTAAACCCCCCTCCTCCACTTTTAGGTGGTTGAGGGGGGTTTAGGTGGTTGAGGGGGGTTTAGGTTGAGGAGGGGGGTTTAGGTTGAGGAGGGGGGAGGTTGAGGGGTGTTGAGGTTAAGGTGGGTTGGGGTTGAGGAGGGGGGTTGAGGTTGAGGAGGGAGGTTGAGGATGGGGGGTTGAGGATGAGGACGGGGGTTGAGGAGGGGGTTGAGGAGGGAGGTTGAGGAAGGGGTTGAGGATGGGGGGGTTGAGGAGGGAGGTTGAGGAGGGGGGTTGAGGTTGAGGAGGGGGGTTGAGGTTGAAGAGGGGGGTTGAGGATGAGGATGGGGGGGTTGAGGAGGGGGGTTGAGGTTGAGGGGGGGTTGGGGTTGAGGGGGGGTTGGGGTTGAGGAGGGTTGAGGTTGAGGAGGGTTGAGGATGAGGATGGGGGGTTTGAGGAGGGAGGATGGGGGGATTAAGGAGGGAGGATGAGGATGGGGGCTTGAGGAGGGAGGTTGAGGAAGGGGTTGAGGATGGGGGGGTTGAGGAGGGAGGTTGAGGAAGGGGTTGAGGATGGGGGGGTTGAGGAGGGAGGTTGAGGATGAGGAGGGAGGATGAGGAGGGAGGTTGAGGATGAGGAGGGAGGTTAAGGATGAGGAGGAGGGGTTGAGGAGGGGGGTTGAGGACGGGGGGTTGAGGACGAGGATGGGGGGGCTGAGGATAGGGGGGTTGAGGAGGGTGGTTGAGGAGGGGGGGTTGAGGTTGAGGATGAGGAGGGAGGTTGAGGATGAGGAGGGAGGTTGAGGATGAGGAGGAAGGTTGAGGAGTGGGGTTGAGGAGGGTGATAAGGGAGGGGAGAAGAGACACAGGGAAGGGAGAGGGAGAAGAGACACATTATCTATGTAGTTTCTTGTGGGAGGGTTTCAAGTAGTAACTAAAATTGTCAAATTGTAAGTCAGTGATTAATCATTTTAAAACAATTTAATCCAGTTTCCCATATAATATTCAATACTCTACTTCATGGCACACAGTAGTTTTGGTGAATGCCACGTCCCTGCCTCATTAAAATAAAAGTTATTGTACGTTGTCAAAGAATTCATTCAATAATTCAGATAGCATTATTTTTAAGGGGATTCTCCTCATCAACTTGCACCTTAGTACTAGCAACATTAGGTAGGGTTCTAATAAACACCCCCTGACAATTATGAACCTCAATCACTTGTTGATATGACGCATTATAAGCATTCTCTGTATACATGTGCGTAATGTAGCTTTCAATGTAATCATGTCTAGTTCGTACATTCCTGAAAGCCATTTATATCTTGCCATTTTAATTGGGTGCTTGAAGACATCTTGCCACTAATTGAATAATGAAATGAAGGCAGTTGGGACGAGAACATTTTGATAGCTTATTTACTACCAATTGAAAACTGCTTACTTCTGAAAGCAATTTACTTTTGTTATCCTGTGTTATTAAAAAAAAACAGTGTGCTGCCACAGTTAAATAAGAACTGCAAAGCTTGCAACTCTACATCTCTGCCAAATCAAATTGTACAGAGCGAGAGAAGCTTTCTGGAGCTGACATGTTAATAACCACAATAAAAAGTTTACTCTTAGCCCTTTGAACCCGATGAATTTATACACATTTACTGCAATTCATTTGAGAAATATGAGGGTCTATTTTGTAATGTTTTCTGGCTGGGAAAACAGATGAAAGAGTAAGAGTAAGTAAAAGAGAAAGCCAGTGAGTTTTAGAGTTTGTACATTATGCCTATTATGACGTGCGCCCCCATCTTCTTAACCTAGCGGTTTGTGTGAGACACAGACTTTTCAAAGCTCTCTTTGCCCAAGAGGTTTGAAAAAGTTAACTTCCCTGACCAGTTGATCATTTCCACCTGATCAGACCTGACCAAAGACTGCTTTTATATTGTGTTCCTCAGTCAAAGTGGTGACACAAGCTCAAAGGGAGACTGTAAAATGTTTATGATATACAATATATATATATATATATATATATATATATATATATATATATATATATATATATATTGTGACAGATTGACAGAGAGAGGAAATGAATAGATGGTGTTTTGAAAAAGGCATTTAGAAGGGAGTACAAACTAGGAGTTACAGGAGAGACCAAAATGGGAGTGGGAGAAGAAACAGAAAGAATAGTTGAGAAGAGACCAAAAAGAAAGTTAGAGGACAGAACCAAAAACTTGGTGGAGGAGAGATCTAAACAAGCCATGAAGGAATGACTAGAAGAAGATGTTGAGAAGGATTCGAAATGATGGTTGTAGAGAAGAGGAGATAGGGGACAGGAGATGATGGCAATGCCTAAATCACATTCATATGATATCCCTCAAATATATGTATGTATCAACAGGTTTTATTGATACCAATATTTTGCATAATTTGAGAATTTACCCAGTAGCATTCTGTTCCTCTGAATATGTCTTTCATGGCTACACATCGGTGGTCCCTCTGTGCTGTCACAGTTCTCAGACCATTTGGGCTCAACAGACTTACACCAAGCTACTTTTGCCTTTAAATTTTGCAAATACATTGCAAAAAAGGTAAATAAAAATAGTGTCATATGTTATGCCAAAAATAACTACTGCCTCTTTTGTATAATGTGATCAAGAAAGCCACAGGAAAATAAATACTGAATTAAATCTATTGCTACAAAAAGATATAGCAATGAATTCAGCTGTATTCCTAGAATATAGAAGAGAGTGAACTTCTTTATTTCTCACCCTTCCCAAATCTTACATCTTGCTTTCATTAGCGGTCTCCTTTCTTACCTCTCAAGATTTGCCCTGCAGACCCCTATCTTGTTCATAATAAGACTCCTGCTCACCCATAAATCTTTTGTTGTCAACTAAAAGCTTATTGTTTGACCCAAACAGTAACTATCAGAACAAGCCCCATTGAGCTACTAGTGTGTAATGAAATTCATATTTCATCATCTACCATATCTGTGATTCACTCCTTCAACAGTGGTTTATTAATGGACACTTTAAGGATTTAGGCATTTCAGCTTAAATCACTGCCACATATGTTAGTTACATATATTAGTTTCATAGAAGTGAAAATGTTATATTTCCAAAAATGATGGAATAAAACTCCCATCCCTGAGAGATCTCCAATACATCACCCTGGGGCAGAGTGGAGGATATCCCAACTAAAGCAAAGGCTTCATTCACTTATTTATATCCTGATCCATTCTACCTACTACTCTCAAACTTCTCAATCTATACCCTCAACTCTTCTCACTCTAGCCCTTCAACATTTCAACCACCTCAATGCTTCTATATCTACCTCTTCACCCCTGTTCTACCTACCCCAGCACTCAGTGTCTATCTATACCATTGTTATTCTCTTTCTACCTCCACACTTCTCTATCTACCCCTGACACCTTTCCTAGCCCCCACACTTCTTCTCTATCCACCTTAAGCTTTTCTTTCTCCCTCACTATCTCCATCTCCTCCTGCCCATTTTCTTCTACACTCCCTCCTTTACCATCTTCCTATCTACCTCTCATTTCCCCTATTACCTACCACTGTCCACCCTTGATACCTCTTTTTCCCCTTATTCTACCGAATCCTCACTCCCTTGCTCCTTAACCCTCTCCTTGGTCACTCATCACTATTTTCTCTTTTGTCATCCTATTTGTCAGCTTCACCCTCTCTCTTTACTCAATCCATCTAAACCAACCACTCTCAAACATGCAAGTAAACAGGAGTACAAAACAGCTCAACAGTCAGTGCCGTGCCGATACCAAGCCAGGCAACAGAATGGTGATAATACACAAACAATGGGTAATATATTGAGTATATACATTTGGCCTTCTTTTAAATGACTAATACATCATCATTATCTCCTGGCACAAGCTGCCTATACTAACTTTCTCAGACTGGCCTACTGTCAAGACCAATGGAGCCATCCTTCTACCACAGATCAATGAAGTAAGTAGGTAATGATTGGAGATTAGTTCCAATAACATTGTTCAGTTGTTGCCAATAATGATTCTGTCATTTACAAGGATGTCTATGCTTCTAATCAGCTGTTATTACTAGCTATGTATAAATGGGCAGTATCCTTGCTGCACTTAATGCTGTCTAATTAGAGCTGTACAATATTAATTAATTTATCGTCTACCTAACCAGTTACCTTAGTGATCTTTTTTTCATTTTTCAAATATTTTTTTTAATTACCATGAAATTACATGTTGACACATACATCATAGAAACCTAAATCCCTAAAAATAACATGTGAGCATAACTACAAATAAAACACAACAAAGAGTCAGCTAAAACATAATACTCTGTACACATTCATGTATTCTTCTAGATCAGCAAGCATATACATACATATGTATGTATATTACTGCCCTCAGATTATGAACTAAGAAACAAAATAATTTAAGACTGTTTCTGGTTCGGCTGTTACTTTATCACTGACTCCTCTGTGGGATGATCTTTTTAAGAATGTTTTCCTGTAATATAGGACCAGGCATCCCAGTATAACTAGGCAGACCCATGATTCAACCTCTGGCCCTTCACATTAACCCCTAATTTATTGTCGCAGTATCCCTTTGGTTTCCGTTAGTATGTAAGCTTGTGAGCAGTAATCATAGGCTATTCAGCACTTGAATAAAACACCTATCATTCTGGATTGTTACTTGGTGCAGAGCTGTTGGTTCCTCTTGTTTCTGGATTATACATTTCTTTTGTCATTAACTCTTCAATTGATTCCGTTATAATCCTGGAAACTATGGGCCTCATTCAATTGTGATTTTGCCAACTGAATAGGGCTCTATATAAGCACAGAGAATATTTTTTACAGAAGTTTTTAGTTAGTTATCTTCTATCCAAAAGCAAGGTCTTCACTAACTAAAAACTTCTGTAAAAAAAATATGCGGTGTGCTTATATAGAGCCATATTAGATTGGCCTAATCACAACTGAATGAGGCCCTATGTTATCACAAATCTGTAGAATGCACTTTTTGAATAAAAGAGCTATACAGATGTGAATAAATAAATTAATTTCATTTTTGTTGTTTAAGGTTGTCTTCACTTTAGTCCCTGATTTCAGATTACTGCCTGCTCTGACTTTCAAACTTTGTGTTTCTTCTTGTCCTTGCTTTATTTATAGTATTCTACACTTCGGCTTCCATCTCAGACCTGTGGTCAGTCCAACCTCACTGCTTGACCACGATCAGTTTATTCACTAACCAACAATGCCGTATAGAGAAGTTGAAGCAGGGAAGTTGGGCGCCAGTGACCAGTCAGTCACATGTAGTGAAGTTTTACAGCTACATCAATATCTAGTATAATATTCACAGACGATGAAATACATAACAACTCTGAATAAGGCAAATATATAATTATTTTGTGACAGTAATTTAGGGAAATGGGTGGGTGAGGAGGCAGAGAGGCTGCTCTTTGTTAAATGATTGGAGCCTTTGGAATTTGACATCCGCACATGTCCCAATACATGCACTGAAGCAGGCAGCTTGCATAATCAACCCAATCCTTGTCCACCAGAGATTTAAAGGCCCCTCTCACACATGCAGTCCTCTCCAAGGTAAAATGGATGTCTCCAGTGACCAGCAGAGGTATCAATATTTAGTTTAAAGAAAAATTAGTTTACTAAAGAAAAATTAGCTTAATTAAAATGTTCTGCCTAGCAACATTCTCAGTCATGCTCAGATTTTTATAGCATATATTATTTGTCATATTATAGTTATGCTAGTGTATAAATAATGCTAGATCTTTGGCTTGCACTGTAGGTAGGAAGTGATCGTTAAAACTTGTATGTATAAAATAATGCATTGTAAATGTGACTGAAAAATGTCCATGACCTGAGATGACAAACAGCTTTAGATCATGTTAGATATTTCTATTGTATTTGAAAGAAATTGTTGTGAGTAAAAATTAGCTTGGGGTTGGGACTGGCTGGAACATTATTTATAATTCTTATCTTCAGGGAATGTAAAATAAAAAATCCCATCAAAAATATATTTTAAAAGCAGCATGTCTATCCGGCCCAAGGGTAATGATAATATACAGAAATCCAGGGACAGGTTTCATAATAAAAGGATCTAAAATTCGGTATCATGGTAAAATACACCACATTTTTTTTAATTGGAAATTAAATTGGCTGAAATATTAGGATGTAGATTTATGGGTCCCATTAGTAACATACAAAGCAACCTTTGTATTCTATCTTAATTAAGGACTGAGGTAATTTCTAATTGTATTCTTCAACTACTCATGAGGGAATGAAAAGTTAATTTATTAATGAGTCATTCAATTGGATTGATCTTTTAAACTGCGGCCTACATGAACTCCCTTCCGAACACACTCATGGTAGTGCATATGGGATAACATTAAACACTTTGATTGACCAGGAGCAATTATAGTGCTATTTCTAATTAAAGAGTGTATATATGCCGTAAACTGATTTTTACTGACAAAGCATGCACAATTTTTTTTTCCTTTCTTGAATTTCCTGCTTTTACCATCTCTCTTTATTGTTGTGTGATACAGATAATTTCTGACAAATTCAACATGGCCATTAATTTTGGACCTAACAATGGCATTTTCATAAGGAATTTTCAGAAACAGAAAAATCACCCAGCGGCTGATATGTTCAGCCACCTATTTTATTCTACTCAACCACCAACATTGACACACAGACAAGGAAAAAGTTGGGAGGAGCAGCTCCTTCAGGATGGTGGGAACAATGGTTTTGCTAATGACGCGTCATTAGCATATACCTGGTGCCGGCACCTGGTATATGGTAATGACGCGACGCATGTGACGTCACATGCGCGCCGGGGTCAAGACGGAGCAGAGGCTGGAAAAGAAGCAGGTAAGTGAGGGGGAGGTATTCAGAGGGGAGACAGTGAGGAGGGGGTTGAGGAGGGGGTTGATGAGGAGGAGGGGGCTGGGGGTTGAGGGGGGGTGAGGAGGGTGTTGATGAGGAGGAGGGAGGTTGAGGAGGGGGGTTGAGGTTGGGGGGGTGAGGAGGGGGATGAAGATGGGGGGTTGAGGATTAGGATGGGGGGGTTGAGGTTGAGGGGGGGGTGAGGAGGGGGATGAGGATGGGGGGTTGAGGAAAGGATGGGGGGGTTAAGGATGGGGGGTTGAGGAGGGGGTTGATGAGGAGGGGAGTGAGGAGGGGGTTGATGAGGAGGAGGGAGGTTGAGGAGGAGGGTTGAGGTTGAGGGGGGGTGAGGAGGGGGATGAGGATGGGTGTTGAGGATGAGGATGGGGTTTAGGAGGGTGGTTGAGGATGGGGGGTTGAGGATGAGGGGTTGAGGAGGGGGTTGATGTTGAGGAGGGGGGTTGAGGTTGAGGGGGGGTGAGGAGGGGGTTGAGGATGAGGATGGGAGTTGAGGGGGGAGGATGAGGATGGGGGGTTAAGAGGGAGGATGAGGATGGGGGGTTGAGGAGTGAGGTTGAGGGGGGGTTGAGGAGGGAGGATGAGGAGGGGGTTGAGGATGAGGAGGGAGGTTGAGGATGAGGAGGGAGGTTGAGGAGGGAGGTTGAGGATGAGGAGGGAGGTTGAGGATGAGGAGGGAGGTTGAGGATGAGGAGAGAGGTTGAGGTTATGGAGGGGGGGTTGAGGTTGAGGAGGGGGTTGAGGATGGGGGGGCTGAGGATGAGGGTGGAGGTTGAGGATGAGGAGGGAGGTTGAGGATGAGGAGGGAGGTTGAGGATGAGGAGTGGGGTTGAGGAGGGAGGTTGAGAATGAGGAGGGGGGTTGAGGAGGGTGATAAGGGAGGGGGAAGAGACACAGGGAAGGGAGAGGGGAGTAGAGGCACGGGAGAGAGAGGGGGGACACAGGGGGTCACACATTTCCCACCCTCGGCTTATACTCGAGTCACTCATTTTACCCAGTATTTTGTGGAAAATAGGTGCCTCGGCTTATACATGGGTCGGCTTATACTCGAGTATATACGGTACTTGGTATTACCTATAGTTTTAAACTGCTTATTAAATACAGCCTTAAGAGGTAAAGAAGTATTACATTTTTAATGTACATAATCTTTTTTGACACCAATCGCTGGTAAATGATGAATGACTAAGAGTAAGGCATTGTTTTTGCTGGCCCATTTATATCTGATTTCCTAGATAGTTATTGGCACAATCCCATGTAAGGATGTTGTTTTTAATATTATTATATCACGTTTGAGAAGTGTTCAGTTTAGTTATTATATTGTACATCAACATCAAGGAATACATTTTTATTGAAAGGTAGACAACTTATCAAATCAAATGTGACTCAGACCTAAATCAAGAGTGGTGGAGCAGTAATTCATCTTGGCACGCTAATTAATTATCACGCAGATTGCTTATTGATTTCTTTGTATGCACTCCGGAGCACTATGAAGCATGCTCATTTGGTACAAAGTGCTGATAGGAAAGGATGTGTTTGGCAGCTGCAAATATATTAACAAATGGAATTCTAGTTATTTTAAATAATTCACTGTTATAAAGTCATCCTGACCAATTTGAACAATTTCAGCGGGCTTTGAGCAACAACCTACCAAATGTTGGAGGGACATATCTTCTTTTAAAGGACCATTGCAATAAACTGTATATATTATACGACTTTTGAAGAATTTTGCAGTAATGGCAGCAGACATTTTCATTTATTCCTTATAGAGGAGACATCTGGCAGGAATGTATTCAGATATCTCTATTCAGTTTAATTTAAAGAATACCAATATGAATAGACAATGGAAAATAGACAAATGAAGAGATCTCTCGCCACTTATATTCCTTACCTGCTCTCTGTGCGGGCAAGAGATGTAGAGAAGGGAGGATGTGAGGGAAGTGGGACAGAGGAAAGAGATGGTCACAAAGGTATGAGAGCAGAAGTTAGAGAGAAGCAAATAGGCACAGAGGTGTGACAGCAGACCATTGAGAGAGAAAGGGGAGTAGGGGGCGCAGAGGAGAGACAGCAGAAGTGTTGGGCACAGGGGCGAGAAAAAGAGGAGAAGTGTTAGAAGGGGGCACTGTGCGGAGACAACCGACTGTAGGAGCGAGAGGGTACAGAGGAGAAAGAGAAATGAGAATAGATGGCACAGAGAAGACGTGAGATACAGATGAGGAAATAGGGATGGCCCAGAGCAGAGATAGCACACCACTTTTGAAGAGTTCACAGAGGAGAGGGTATGAGAGGAAGTAAGAGGAGAGCAGGTGGATACACCGGGATTGAGAAAGAAGACGCATGGGCAGTAAGAAGAGGAGGATGAGAGATGGGGATGAGGATATAGACACAGAGTAATGTAACATCTAAAAGGCGGTTACACAAGCATACTCAGTAGCCTGTCCTGTGGACAATATAGCTGCCTCTATAATTGCCAAACATCAATAAAGAGTGTTTGGCTTGTACAATGAACAGTACGCACATTATATTGAGCAACCTGAGCACTAACTGATCCTAAACCTGGTAGTCACTATACTGTGCTTCTTGGTGAGACTGGACAACAAGCATATAGTAAACTCCTGGTGTCCTTTCATTTTACATTTTGCTATTGTTTATGTCTATTTAAAATGTTTTAATATTATTTTTTTCTATAAATATGTTTCCCCTCCAATAAAAAAATCTATAACATCATATTTTTCTTTGATTATTTATTAGCCATTCTGAAAATAAATTAGTAAAACTGTAAAAAGTGAGCTACATATTTCTTATAGAATCTTAAGGTTAGGATTGTAGTTGCTGAGAACAAAGGGGCCAGAAACAAAGAGTAGGGATCGAGGTAGGGGCAGGCAGAGTAAATGCGGGATCAGACGGATTAAGGTTCAAGGAATGGATAATTAGACAGGAAGGTACATTAATGTGAGCACGCATTACCTGGCACATAGAACAAAAATAACAGTCACACTGGCACAGGTAGATGACAAGAACATTACCCCACTGGCACTGTACACAGCAAAACTGCCACATGGTCTTAGCAGGTACACTGCAAAAATGGTACAGGTAAATGACAGGTACACAGCAACACAGGCTCAGGTAGACGACAGGTAAAGGCAACAATGCTTCAGGTCGATAGGAGGTACTGTACATAGTAATGCTGGCACTGGTAGCAGGCATAAAGTATGTGTAGATCTAACTAAGAGCAAACAAAGAACCTGATCCAAATTATTGGAACACTTAGAACAGGGATGGATGGATATATGTGGTCGATTTAAATTGCCTGGGTTGGGTTGATTCAGGTGTTTGAACATAATTTCAGAGATGCTGTCCCTTTAAATCTCATAACTAGTGCATGCTAAAACCCTGGAAGATCAGATGAGCTGTATTAGGACATCAGATACATTACAGGACCTACAGGAGAGGTTATTATGTCTGGGAGAACCTGACCATATAGTGATATAAATAATGTTCTTAATCTCTACTCATGAGTATTACCTTATATTTTATAAAATAACACCAGCCTTCTTATTTCCGAATACTTCCACATTTACCAACCTAGGCCCTCATTCAAATGCAATTTGGCCAATTGAATAGGGCTCTAAATAAGCACATAACATATTTTTTTTAAATAAGTTTTTAGTTAGTAAGCATCTATCCAAAAGCAAGGATTTCACTAACTTCTTTAAAAAATATATGCTCTGTGCTTATATAGAGCCCTATTCAATTGGCCAAATCGCAACTGAATGAGGCCCCTAGTCAGTTTTCATTAAAATAAACAGTTGAGATCGCTAGTGTGTAAACAGGAGGCGCGAGGTTGGGTAGACCGAATGGTGCCTGCAGTCAACTTCATGTGAAGATTTCTTTCAAGAGACATATTTCTATTCTTCTATGCTATATGCTTCCAGCAATCTTCAACCTGAACATTACCCCCAAACAAAACTCAATAGGTGCACATTATAACACTGAAAAAGGCTAGCAACACATTTGAACATTGCATTTCCAGAAGCGAAGGTGTTATAAGATTAAGTTGAAACATGACACATTGCATTATGGTTTATTGAAGTCACTTACAGAAGCAGACACTGAGTGTTCAGGGCTCTCTGTGATATATACAACAAAAGTACTTCCAAGACACGGGAAGCGGAGGGGAACAGCTGGCCAAAATACCAAATGTTTATTTTATAAGGAGTTTTTGTACTGTCATGTTTTTTGATTTTTGGGCTGCTGCAAAGTTTCGAAACTTTTGTCAAGAAATGTACTTCTTAAACAAGGTTGCACGGAAGGATCTTAGGGCTCAGCAGAGGAGCACTAATAAAGGGCCAGTGTAAGAGCTTTTCAAATTAAATCTATTTTTTTCCACCGTTAATTAACATTAAAACATGAAAGCAAACAGCAACAAAGGCAGGTTTTAGTAAGAAAATATCATTTAACATACAGTTCCCGTTAATAATGACCACTGTTGCACTCCTTCCCGACCTCAATCCTTGTCCTGGATGCTATTGTCCAAATGACAAACACAATCATCGTAGATCGCATTAATTATACATGCCAGAGTACCTGGAGCATGCTCTGTAGGATAATAGGTCTATGACTGCAATACCATAACTTAACATCTCAAATGTGAGCATGCTCCAAGTTATCGGGTGTATATAATTAATGCAATCTATGATGACTGAATTTGTCACCTGGACAATATTGTGTAGGACAAGGAGTGGGGTAGGGGAGGAGTGCAGCAGCGGCTATGATTGAGGGGTACAGTGTTTAAATTATATTTTTTGCTAAAGCCTTTCATTGCTGCTGTTTACATATGTATTTTTAATGTTAATTAATAGTAAGCTAAAATAAGTTTAACTTGGCACTTACACTGGCCCTTTAAGGTAAGGGTTGTTAAATTATTATTCATCTGAGTTATTCAGAACAATTGCTATATCTGGGAATCCATAGATCTTATTAAAGGGACACAATATGGTAGAATTTAAATCTTTAGGTAACAAAAAGCTATTAATCAACTGTATTTTGTTTATTCTCGCACCCACCAAGCTGAGACTGATATTGTTTTTCTAATTGGTTACTATTCTATTGCCAATAATATCTAATAACCCTGGGGTCTGGCTGTAATGTTTTCAGAAGAAAGTAATCCTGTACTAACCAGACAAGCAATAACTAGGCTGATTAAGAAAAATAGTCCTGAGGTCAATTCAGTTCATATGACGTTAGTCATAAAAAAATGCAACCAAAGCACCCTTGGTAAATAGCAATCATTGGCAATCACCAATTAGAAAGAGATATTATTCAATGCTTTGTGGCTGGTTCAGAAAGGCTGATCGATAATTGAAAATCATTATTAGACCGTGAGATTTCTTATAACATTTAGTTGATAAAGTACTTGCTAATAAATATAGACATATTGGCAACCTCTGGTCTGTCACTTTAAGTTGCATGTGATTAGTAAGAGGAGTTTTAGGTCTGATTACAGCAAACAAAATGCAAATTTAAAAGTAATATTTCTAGCATTAGATTCAGTTTTTGCCAGTAACAATATATTGCAAACCTGCTTATTTAGACTTGTAGGTATACTATTTAGTGGTCAGAGTTCAGAAAGTCTCTGTGGGTAATGTTGCATTTATGAAGTTGCTTCGGTCATCCTATTAAACTGAAGAAAATTATGTTTTTATTGGCATCTTGAGTAAGTACATATAAAGGCTATAAGTAAGCTGGATATTATTTTTTTTTAACTAATAGATTTATAAAGAGTTTCATGTTAAATTATGCTACAACACAGTGGGAGGGGCTTCCCACTGCTGAGGTCACTGATCAAACTGGTACCCTTTCATAGGGGCATGTTACACCAAGATACGTTTTCTACTCCTGTATGAACTGATACCTAAAGCTTTTGGCTTATTGCCACGGGTACTGTTCAGAGTACTTGTTTGATCAATGACAACAGCACATATTGTGTAATTTTGTTAAGAGCTGAATGCAATTTATGTCACAATAAGGTACTTTGCCTTTACTCATTTAAAAAAAAAAAATAGATCTTATCTAAAGGACATCTTTTGTCCATTTTCTTCTAAATGATCTTTTGAAAAACTAAACTAGGTGAAATGCTTTTAGAGAGCAAATAAATAAACACTACCTTTATATTTGTAACTTTTACATGCCGACGTTCTTTACTAGGATCCATTTTCTTTGCAGAGCTGTTCCTTTCTATAACTTTATCTCAGGAGAGTTTGAACAAGCTTTCCATTTTTCCTATTGAAACGTTTGTCAGGTTGAGCTGCCATGCTCTAACTGAGCAGATAAAAGTTTCAGGTATATTTAAGACCTCCTCCCACCTCAGAAAGTTGGTCAACAGAAACCAACATGGTAGAGTCAATAGTGATATAGATAGATAGACAGACAGATAGATAGATAGATAGATAGATAGATAGATAGATAGATAGATAGATAGATAGACACATATAGATAGATAGACACATATAGATAGATAGACATATAGATAGATATATAGATAGATAGACAGACACATATAGATAGATAGATAGATAGATAGATAGATAGATAGATAGATAGATAGATAGACATAAAGACAGACAGACAGACAGACAGACAGATAGATAGATAGATAGATAGATAGATAGATAGACATAAAGACAGACATAAAGACAGACAGATAGATAGATAGATAGATAGATAGATAGATAGATAGATAGATAGATAGATAGACATATAGACAGACATATACATATATAGATAGATAGATAGATAGATAGATAGATAGATAGATAGATAGATAGATAGATAGATAGATAGATAGACATAAAGACAGATGGATGGATGGATAGATAGATAGATAGACATAAAGACAGACAGACATAAAGACAGACAGACAGACAGATAGATAGATAGATAGATAGATAGATAGATAGATAGATAGATAGATAGATAGATAGATAGATAGACATAAAGACAGACAGACAGACAGACAGACAGACAGACAGACAGACAGATAGATAGATAGATAGATAGATAGATAGATAGATAGATAGATAGATAGATAGATAGATATAAAGACAGACAGATGGATGGATGGATGGATGAATGGATAGATAGATAGACATATAGACAGACAGACAGACATATAGACAGACAGATACATACATACACAGACAGATAGATAGATAGATAGATAGATAGATAGATAGATAGATAGATAGATAAACAGACAGACAGACATAGATAGATAGATAGATAGATAGACATAAAGACAGACGGATGGATGGATAGATAGATAGATAGACATAAAGACAGACAGACATAAAGACAGACAGACAGATAGATAGATAGATAGATAGATAGATAGATAGACATAAAGACAGACAGATGGATGGATGGATGGATGAATGGATAGATAGATAGACATATAGACAGACAGACAGACATATAGACAGACAGATACATACATACACAGACAGATAGATAGATAGATAGATAGATAGATAGATAGATAGATAAACAGACAGACAGACATAGATAGATAGATAGATAGATAGATAGATAGATAGATAGATAGATAGATAGACATAAAGACAGACAGATGGATGGATGGATGGATGAATGGATAGATAGACATATAGACAGACAGACAGACATATAGACAGACAGATACATACATACACAGACAGATAGATAGATAGATAGATAGATAGATAATATCTATCTCTTTTATCACCTTTCTTACTCGCACCTTCAGGACTTTTCTCGTGTTGCCCCTACTCCTTGCCTCTCTCCACTAGACTTTCTTCCTGCCTCAAAACTTTCAAACTCACTAAAAACCCATCTGTTAAAAGATGCTTATCTTCTTCAGCCTTAATATGCATAATATATTGAACCTCAGATTGCGAGTTTTCATTCTTGTTAGGTCCTTTAGGGGTAGCACTATGTATGTTTGATTTTAAGCTCAATAACAGGGCCCTTCATTCTTTTGCAATGCGTTAAAATTTGTTTTTGACTTGTATTTATTCCTGTACGGCGCTACAGACGTTGTTGTTGGCGTATTACAAGTAAAGGATAATAATAATATTATTAAGTCTGAGTCTGTGCCACTCTGGGAAGATATGTTTGCAGAGACAATGAGATATTTCATATAATATCAAAGGAAACAAAAATAACGGAAATAACATTTCTATGGCAGACAATATATACAATGCCCAATCCTGCCCTGGTGTGTCTACGCGTTTCACACTTTAAAGGAAAGCCTCTGATCTGAACCCTCAGCAGACGAGTCCTGCACAGAAGCTGAAATTCCCTAGTATTCATTATCATAGGCTAAGAACACACACAGTGACAGATCCCATGGATATTATGCACAATGTCTCATTTCGATTGCAAAGTAACAGAAACCCCGCTTACATTACTTGCAGCAATGCAAATGATACATAGCATGTTTACATTATAAACACATAAACAGGGCAATTAATCACACTCTAACTAATTTGTCTTGACACTTAGGAATTTCCTGTTAGGACATATTTTTAATTAACACCATTAGCCTAGCTGAATAATTTACCTTGTTTTTCAGCACAAAAATATGCACATTCTGTGCTGGATAATTCACCTATTGTATCTGCATAAACTGAACCACTGGGTGTTTGTCACTGTGATATATAATGTATTTTTATGTTGACATATTTATTTATTCTACAGCATTTTATTCATAAAGTACCAAACTGATAATAAAACAAAATACAAATAATAGAGCCGAAAGAAACAAAAGAAAAATGCTTGGAGAAGTGGATTGTCCTTAAAAGCATTTACAGCATTTACTAATTTAAAGGTTCACTATATTACCTAAATATACCATTGTGGATTGGAAAAAGCTTCAGGTGTTTGTGAAGTTTGCAACAAATTAACAGCACTGGGAGCTATGTAAGTTGTGGTTATGCATTTTTGGGTAACATTTTTATTTGGTAGACACTGCTTGTGCTTGAAAACAATGCTGTCTTTGAGCCTTACATAATTCTTGCTGTCTTGAAGATGGAGTGGGTGTGTTCTGCTAATTTTTATTATCTATTCAATAGTGGAACAGTTAGGGAAGGGGGAGTGAGGGGGAGTGGTTGACTTATTGGTGGATTTAGAGACACCTTCCACCCCGATAGGCTTACTTGCAAGTATAAAGTATGACAGGTGGCCATTTAGATTTGCAATTTACCTTTAACTTTTAAAGAATGTGCAAAGGAAGTGGACCTGTGGCAAATACTAAAGGCTCCAATTAATTAACAAGGTCAATTTCCCTGTACTCTTTCCTCATCCACTACCTCTCCCTCCACTAACAGATAAGATAACCACATCCCATCATGTTACAAGCTAGCAGGGAGGGTAGAATGAAAAAGAAAGAAAGAGAAGCAGTAAAAGAGAGAGAGAGAGGGGGGGAGTAATTAAATATAGTATGAGAGAAAACTTGAAAACATTGGACATATTTTTGAATAATAAGTGAATATGAGGTTATGCAGCTAAACGATATAGGTAGGATGTTAATCCATTGTATAATTTGATAGCTTGTTTTTGGTCAAATCTGTCAGTTGGCAAAGTTTCAGTCATGTTTTTGTTTGATTTCTTCTTGTTGATTTCACACACCATAAAAGATTTGATTAGATCTCAAATGAAAAAGAAAAAGAAAGAAGAAAAAGATTTGATTAGATCTCAAATGAAAAAGAAAAAAAGAAAAGGAAATAAGGAAAGAAAGAAAAAGAAAAAAAGAAAGAGACAGAGAAGAAAAGAAAGAAAGAAAGGGTAAGTGAGAGCACTGCTGCACCAAGATTTTTAGACTAACTGTTACCAAGAACTACAAGCATTGAGTTAAAATAGAAAACATGCACCTCTAATTCTATAAATATACACTAAACACGCTGGGTACACAGGAGCTCCCCCAATTACAGGTGCAGAGCAGAGCTCGAAAGCTTCCCTTGTCTGCTCCCCGTACACAAAGAGCATACAAATGCTGCTTACATGCCTTAACTGCTCCATTTGTCTGCTACTCTTTCTGTAAAGCAGTAGTAGCAGTAATAGTAGTAGTATTTGCACCGTCCAACTTCCAATCATGACCTCTTGTTCTTGCATTACTCTAACTATCTTGACAATACTTCCCTCTTGTACTCTTTTAAGCCATTTGAAGGTTGTATATATCACCCCTATCCCTTCTACCCTCTAAGAGATATTCAGGTCAGTCTTTCCTTTGAGTAAGTGAGGGAACGAGAGATGTAAATATAAACATTTCAATAGCCCCTTTTCTAGATGACTTTACGGGGGCGTTGTGCTTTAGGTTACTGTAAAGGTTGTATGTATATATAGTCCTTTTTAGGCCCAGCTAATGTATTACCCACAGAGCCTTTCTTCCCAACACTGTGAGGTTAATGGCACCATGTGCTATGTAGTAGGCAGCCGCTCCATCTGTCTTGCTATTTTAATAGACTATGTTTTGATGCACCCTGCATGGTTCAGTTTTAGCGTGACACAAATTGATTGAAGGTCAGCCTGATAATGATATGCTACACTGATGGATTATACTGACAAACACTTTATCAGTCAGTGCAAGTGCTCAACTGCTCCTGTAAATTACCGCACAATGGGCAGGACCTCCGCTTAATAAGAAGTATAAATATATCATGTCTGACTATTCACATATGTTGTTATACTGCACACGGTGGAAATGAGTTATTTTATAAGTGCTGAATGACAGTATATGAACATGATTTATTATATGAATTATTTTTCACTGGATGTTTAATTAAAAATATATAAAATTAAAGTTTGCTTTAAGTCCCATATTTACCAGAACTAGAATTTAATAGGAAATATTTTGTTGTTGCTGATTAGTCGTTCAGTCATGTCCAACTCTCCGTGACCTTATGGACAGCAGCACACCAGGCACATCTTGCATCTGCCATGAAAACCATATGCATAAGCACAACCAAATATACTGGAGTGAGTTGCCAGTTCCTTCTCCGTGATTTGTCTGACCGCTCTGCTATGACCTGCCCATCTTGGGTGATGCTACATGGTATAGCTCACAGCTTCATTGAAGTACACAAGCTCCTTCACCACGACAAGGTAGGGGCCACTAGTGTCTTAAAAACACCACCACCATTTGTTTATCTGTATTGTCAAGTAGAGGGAATCAATTAATATTAGCACTGCAGTTATTTTCTTACAACATGGTCTAACTTTGCTAATGAACTAAATGTTCTTTGAACAAAGATGATAAAAATGATAATAAATAAATACAATAAACACAACCTTTCCATTTGTCAGTGACCTCGCTAAAGCAGCATGTTAAAGAATGTTGCCACCGATTGGTTACTATGAGGCACACCTTGCAAAAGCACACTGTCTTCATAAGCTGGAGACGGGAGCAACCTTTATTTCATTGTTACTTTGCTGGATGGATCTCTGTGTATACATTAATTAATGCAAGGGGTATATTGCATAGAGATTAATTAACGTTTATTTTGCATATTAAAACATCATAGGTCCTATCCTGTTATGGTTACGGCACCAGCACGCCGCTGCAGTGCAGTGACCAACAGCTAGATGGCGCGACGATATTCCAGTGCCATATCATAGAGTTAAGGCTTAGGTAAACTGTATTTAAGGGTTAGGTTTAAAAGTTTAAGGATTAGGTTACCATTCTAAACTTAGAACTTCTCTAACATATTGGCAGCGCCGCAATATATCGGCAGCACCATCTATCGATTGGACACCGCATTACAGAGGCTGACCATTTGCCGTATCTATAACAGGATAGATCTAATTATACTGTTAATGTGCTTAAAAGTTCATTATTCACCTTCCAAAACAGTCCCTGCAAATGTCTATCCCCTGTACATAATGGACATAATGTTTCTTTAGTGGGTAGGTTTCCTGACTTGTGCATAATACATCCTATGCTATGCTTTAAAGCCCCAAATGAAGGGGCTTATTAATAAGTAAATGCAATCATCTCTCAATTAATAGAAAGTTTCAGCTCAGGCAAACTTCAATCTTGTAAGAAAAATATAGATTTTAATAATTAATTAATAGTCCTCGTTATTGTCAATTAAAGTCCTTGTTATTACCAATAGTTTTAAATTATACCATATAACATATTTCTGCTAAAGTAGCCCTTTTTTATTTACAGAAATTAAATTATATTAATTTATTTTCCTCTATAATCACACCATTTCTGAAAATGCTGAAGCGGTAAATCACCTGAAGGCTATTTACTTTTCCAATTACAATAAACCTATAAATCAATAGAGATGTTACTTAAAGGACTGAAGCAAATAAATCACGTCTGAGAGCTCATAAAGGAATTCACTAAGGAAGCTGCATCAATGTCACTTGCGCTGCAGGTCAAAATGTTAACTACTTTAATGATAATTTCTGACTACTGCTTTGCGGTGTCACACATGGAGCCTTCAGTTAATGGGAGGACAGGATGCAAAGTGACAGGCTCTTGACGACCTTTATAGCACCAACTCAAGCAGTTTATTGCATTGAAACATCCAGGTATTTAAAGGTATATTTCCATCATTTTGAATGAAAGAGGAGAATCAGTACTGTATGCAAAAAAAATTTGCATGAAAAAATCCCAAATATAAACATTATTAAACTTAACCTAAAGTTTGCTGGATCGCTACCTTGTCGTGGTGAAGTGGCTTATATACTTCGATAAAGCTGTGAGCTATACCATGTAGGGTCAGCTAAGATGGGTCATGGCAGAGAGGTCAGACAAATTGCGGTCCACTGGAGAGGGAACTGTCAACCCACTCCACTATCTTTGCTAAGAAAACTTTATGAACAGGCACAACCAGAGACCTAACTAAATGTCACCGGAAGATGTGCCCCTCAGGTAAGAATGTGCCCATCACATTACTGAGGAAGAGCAGAGGGCAAGTACAAGTAACACCATATCTAACAAAGTGATTGGGCCAAAGCCGAAAGGACACCCAGCTGCGGATGTGTCTGGAGGGGAAAGGAAAGTCTGATGCTGCACAGACCAATTCAGCATAGGAACCTGGAATGTTAGAACTATGAACCAAGGTAAACTAGATGTGGTCAAGAATGAAATGACAAGGTTAAACTTTGACATCCTGGGAATTGGTGAACTTAAATGGACTGGAATGGGACATTTCACATCAGACAAGCATCAGATATTCTACTGTGGTCAAGAATCCCGCCAAAGAAATGGAGTAGCCCTCATAGTCAAACAAAGAGTGGCCAACGGAGTGATCGGTTACAACCCAATACATGACAGAATGATTTAAATTCAAGGCAAGCCGTTTATTATCACAGTGATACAAGTCTATGCTCCAACCATAGATGCTGAAGAAACTGAAGTTGTCCCATTCTATGAAGACATCCAACATGTCATAGATATAACACCAAGAAAGATGTTACTATCATCATAGGAGATTGAAATGCTAATGTAGGGAACCAAAAGACACCTGGAATAACTGGCAAATTTGGCCTTGGAGTACAAAATGAAGCAGGTCAGAGATTAGTAGAATTTTGTCAAAATAATTCTCTGGTAATAGCAAACTCCCTCTTCCAACAGCCTCTGAGACGACTTTACACAAGGACAACCCCAGTTGGACAACATAAAAATCAGATTGACTATATACTTTGCAGCCAAAGATGGCGGAGCTCTATATAGTCAGTAAAAACAAGACCTGAAGCTTACTGTGGCTCGGACCATGAGCTTCTTATTGCAAAGTTTAAAATTAAACTGAAGAAAAGAGGGAAAACTTTCAGAACAAGTAGATACGAAAAAAATTATATCCCTTGTGAATACGCAGTGGAAGTAAAGAATAGATTTAAGGGACTAGACATGGAAGATAGAATGCCTGAAGAACTTTGGACCGAAGTTTGCAACATAATCCAGGAAACAGCAATAAAAATTATCCCCAAAATAAAGAAAACTGTCTGTCGGATGAAGCTTTGGAAGTAGCCCTGGAAAGAAGAAAAGTGAAAGGTAGTGGAGATAGGAAACGATTTGTCCAACTGAATGCAGAATTCCAGAGGATAGTAAGAAGAGACAAGAAGACATTCTGCAATAAACAATGTAAAGAGATTGAAGACGATAACAGAGTGGGAAAGTCAAGAGATCTCTTCAAGAAAATTGGAACCTAATGTAACGGAACCCATCACTGTTTTACCCTGTTTTATGATTATTATGGTTAAAATATGATCCTACTATATGTATGTTGGTTTATGCTCTGCAGAATATTGTCCCAGACATTTGCAGCTACTTGGCATGGGATATAATCCTGTTACAGAGACTCCGCATAAGATAAAGGAAGTCTATTGTATACAGGGTTTTCATTCTCAGATAAGAACAAAGAAGTGTAATTGAATCAATGTCTGATTGTATCAAAGCTGCCAGGGAGCCTCGGGGAGGTGTGACCCACCTATTGTTCTCTTTATGTGTATTGTGCGGCCAAATATGGGCATGTGTATTGCCTGTGGGAAGAGATGGGTATAAATATTTCTGCAATAACAAAATAAAGTCAGTATTCATTTGACTCCCAAATTGTGTGACGTCCAATATGGGAGGTTGGGAATGGTGAAACTGTAGTGCCTCTTGGGTATTTTACCGTATACCAGCGGAGATATTGGACTGCGTGTTCCAGCTCCGTTACACCTAAAAAGGCACATTTCATGCCAAAGTGGGCCGGAATACACTGAAGATCTATATAGGAAGGATCTCAACAGCAGTGATGACCTCAATAATTTGTCTAATGAGCTGGAGACAGACATCTTGGAGTGTGAAGTGAGATGGGCCCTAGAATGTCTTGCTGAAATCAAGGCTGCAGGAGATGTTGGAATCCCAATTGAACTATTCAAAAGGGTTGCCTTATACCAACACATTTGGAAATCTCAACAATGGCCCATAGACTGGAAAAGGTCAGTCTACATCCCAATCCCAAAAAAAGGCAGTGCCAAAGAGTGCTCCAATTATCAAACAATTTCCCTAATTTCACATGCCAGCAAGGTAATGCTTAAGATCCTAGAAGCTCGACTCCAACAATATATGGACCAGGAACTACCAAATGTGCAAGCCGGGTTTGACAGAGGAAGAGGCTCAAGAGATCAAATTGCCAATGTCCGTTGGATCATAGAGAAAGCAAGAGAGTTCCAAAAAAACATTTACTTCTACTTCATAGACTATTCTAAAGCCTTTGACTGTGTGAATCACAACAAATTGTGACATTTCCTTAAAGAGATGGGAGTACCAGTACTCAGCCTAAAGAATCTGTATGTCAACCAAGAAGCCACGGTCAGAACCGAAACATGGGACAACAGAATCGTTCAAGATCGGAAAAGGAGTGCGACAAGGTTGTTTATTGTCACCTTATTTATTCAACTTATATGCAGAATACATCTTGCATAAGGCTGGACTGGATGAATCCAAAGCCGGAATCAATATCACTGTAAGGAATATCAACAACCTCAGATACGCCGATGATACTACTCTGATGGCTGAAAGTGTGGAGGAACTAAAGGTGATGTGGGTAAAAGGATAAAAGAAAGGAGTGCAAAAGTTGGCCTGCTGTTCAACGTTAAAAAGACAACGATCATGGCAAACGGCAATCTCACTTCCTGGCAAATAGACGGGGAAGAAGTGGAGGCAGTGACAGATTTTATTTTCCTTGGCTCCAAAATCTCTGCAGATGGTGACTGTAGTCATGAAATTAAAAGACATGTGCTACTGGGGAGGAAAGCTATGGCAATCTTGCATAAGCTTGTAAAAAGTAAAGATATTAAACTATCAACAAAGGTCCGCATAGTTCAAACTATGGTATTCCCAGTAGTAACATATGGATATGAGAGCTGGATCATAAAGAAGTCTGAGCGCAGTAGAATTGACGCCTTTGAATTGTGGTGTTGGAGAAGACTGCTTAGAGTCCCGTGGACTGCAAGAAGATCCAACAAATCAATACTTCAGGAAATCAAGACAAACTGTTCACTAGAAGGTATGATCATGAGGCTGAAGCTCAAATATTTTGGCCATATCATGAGACAGCAGGATTCCCTAGAAAAGACTCTGATGCTGGGAAAGATTGAAGGCACAAGAAAAAGGGGTTGACAGAGGGGGAGATGGATAGATGAGGTCACTGAAGCAATGAACTTGTACTTGATAAAGCTCAGAGGGGTAGTGATTGAGAGATGCACCTAGCGTGCTGTGATCCATAGAGTCATGGAGAGTTTGACGTGACTACATGACTAAACAACAACAACAAAAGTTAGCTAAATCTCCTGAGTTTACTAGTAGTTGCTTTTTAGAGTTAATGCCCCTGAAAATCTCCGCTAAGTTAGCATAACATTCATAATTAGTTTTGGCCAATCACAGGCAGGTACAATAGTATCAAAGGATTTGTAGGCTTAGTTCCCAAAACCACAATTTCTCTCCTCCCTGGAATGGTGCAACTCACCAGTGCTGCTGTAGCTTTCGTCAATGTTTCTGCTGTTGCATTGAAGGTTATTATAGGGTTAAAAAAAACATACTTGAATGCAGTATTTCTATTGGTTAGTACATAGTGTCTTTGTAGGCTCCTCTGGGGGTGTGGAAATCATTTTTTTTTTAAATAAAATAAATCTGTATGTGTATAGAATGACTCAATATAATGTGTGTTTCTGATATAAGCAGCATGTGTTAGATTAGAAAAAGGTAAAAACAGGGAAACTTAGAGATACCTTTAATAATATCTATTTCCACAATGTAATCTCACATTATACACGAATAGGACATAGATCTCTCCTATTTATATATAATACATTTACAAAGTCAAAGGTTGGTTTTGCATGAAAGTAATATAAATCATCTATTAATTCATCTGCAGACTGCATTTGCAAATCAAGTATGGCTTCCTAACTTCCAAACTCTATTAAGTATTGTTTATAGAATCGCACCGGCTGAGTTATGAAGCTGTATGAAGCGGTTATTGCCAATGTAATATTCTCAGTGAGAGGGTATAAGTGTACTACAAGGTTTCATTTCTAGTAAGTTTATTAGTATTTGCTTAACTCTCTCATTCAAACAATAATTCAGAAATGTTTAAATCCTAACCATTTAAAAACTTTTATTAAATACGGATATTGTATGTTATTTTAAAGGAATACCATCACCTCGATATTCAGATAAATATGAAAATAGAAGGAAGAAACTGACAGATCACATGGTTGGTTTAGCACACCTATAGGTGGGAGTGGGTGACGGTGAATACAGTATAATAATGCTATTATTAAAGCACTTCTTAATAGAGTACGGAAAAGTAAATATATACTGTCATGACCTGCTTCTTCAATGGGGCTTGACAAGAACCTAGTTTAAGCCTACCCCAGCAGGACCGTGTAGTTCTTCCTACCTCTGGTACAGAAGATGGCCTCAGGATATCAGGAACACCATTAAATCCCTTAGAATTAGGATTAATGCACAGAATGATACTTACACCTTGTCTATGTAAGTACAGATACCACTCATACCTTTATTAATTGGCACATTTTATACAAGTTTCTGGCACACAGGTTGGCCAATCAGTAAGTCTCATTCCTAAATAATAGACTGCCCTTTGTTTACTGGGAAAACTCTGTACCTCTGATGAAATTAGATCTTTTAATCTCATCCGGGTGATTATATTAACTTTAAACAATTGTTCTAACCACTCAAACTATCTGCTTATCTGCTCAAGGCCCCTGTGAGGATGGGTAGTCTTCACCAGATAACAACACTGTACATAATAGGCTGCTCCTGCTTACTGGGAAACCCTGTAAAAGGATTATCTATCAGACTACAGTCTTGGGTGTTGCTTGATGCAATAGCCTGCAGAATAGCTAATGTTATGCAGAGCATAAACCAAGATACATTCAGTATAACAGTGTAATTACAAGCAAGAACTAAGAATTACATAACCATAATAATAATAAAAACAGGGTAACTCTGGCCAGTCAGGCCCAGGCCATAGTGTAAAACAGCCCAGTCAGGCCCTAGGCATGACATATACATATTATTTTACTAGTGAAATCCAGAAAACTCCCATGTCCTTTAATAGACAAACTGATTGCTTATTCATATTATAGAAGTTCATAATATGAATGTTATCCTCCACATCCAAAAGGTCTGTAACGTCTGCGCAGTCCTCACTGAGCAGGCATCAGACATTGTTGTTACATATAGTGATGAGCTCTTTAACGCTCAGTGTAATTACAATGCTGGGACGCGAGCATGAGCTTTGCCGGTGCGCCTCCTGGTATCATAATTATGCTGAACGTTGGAGAGAGAGAGACAGAGACACGACACAGAGAGAGAGAGAGAGATGACACAGAGAGAGAGAAACATAGGACATAGAGAGAGGGAGAGAGACAGGGCAGAGACACACAGGAGAGAGAGAGATAAATAATAGAGAAACACAACAGAGAGAGAGAGAGACAGGACAGAGAGAGAAACAAACATGGGACATAGAGAGACAGGAGAGAGAAAGACAGTGCAGAGACACACAGGAGAGAGAGAGAAAGAATAGAGAGACAGGAGAGAGTGCATATAGAGAGAGTACACAAGAGAAAGAGAGCGCATGAGCATTGCCGGTGTGCCGCCTGGTATCATAATTACCCTGAACGTTGGAGAGAGATAGACAGAGGAGAGAGAGAGACAGGACAGAGAGAGAAATACATGACAGAGAGAGAGAAACATAGGTCATAGAGAGAGGAAGAGAGACAGGAGAAAGAGAGAAAGGAGAGAGAGAGACAGGGCAGAGATATAGAGAGATATACACACGACGAAGAGCGAGAGGGACAGGAGAGAGCAACGAGAGAGAGTGCACAAACAGGGAGTTAGAGGGAGAGAGAGACAGGAGAAAGAGAGAAAGGAGAGAGAGAGATGTGAGAGAGAGACAGGAGAGAGAGAGGAGAGAGAGACAGGGCAGAGATAAAAGGAAGACACACAGGACAGAGAGAGAGACAGGAGAGAAAAAGCGCACATAAAGAGAGAGCACACAGATAGAGAGTGCACAGAGAAAGAGAGTGCAGAGCAAAACTGCACAAAGACAGACAGCACAGAGAAAGAGACAGCACAGCGAGAGACACCACAGACGATTGAAGATAAAATGATATGATAGCATAATTTATGACGGGCAAGTTACTAGTTTACTCACAAAGATGCCACCATGTGAATTGCTTGACAGTGATGTTGGCAGGTGGTAAGATTCCTGGAAATAAGGCATTTAGTGCGTCTTATAAAAGCGATTACATAGTGAACACTGTTAGTAATTTTCCCAGAATAGATGAGTTTTCAAAAAGTGTGCGAAATTGTGTATAGTAAGTTAAAGTCTGACTGAGCAAGGTATAAAAATCCAAACAGATGGGGCAGCAAGGCAAAAGTCCTGTAGATGGATCTGGAAGGAGGTGACGGTTGGTGATGAGATATCCTCCAGACTTAAGTGCTATTAAGAGATTTTGAACCAAATCCTGTTGTAAATAGGAAACAAGACACAGCAACTGATGACAGGAATTGGGTGAGATTTACAAATCTTACTGAAGCTTTGGTGAAGTTTCAGTAATTCACAATTAATAAATCCACTTGGAATGAGTTAGACAGACAGCTGCTAATGGAATCAAGCCCA